>VCCN01005747.1:501932-512228 GCA_006491835.1 Architeuthis dux
AAATACTCACTCAACAACAATAAATCCTTTTTCATTTCACTTATTTAACCATCACAGTAGTTTTAGAAAAAAAAAAGTTAACCAATGTTTTTGGTAAATGATAAACTCTGAAAAAAGTGACCAATCAATGTTCGGTAAAACTGACTTTCAGCAAGATGATTTTCAGTAAGACCCGGATGAATTAGATGAAGAATATCGGATGGTGAAGACAATTATCAATACTTCTGAGATAGTGAAGAATGTTATTTCAAGTTCTTCAGGAAATCTGAAGTCTCTTTTACAAACCTGAAGAAAGAGAGTGTTTTTATCTTCTCTATTCCATGCAGCAATGCTCACTCTGAACAAATTTTTTCAATGATGATCTCAGTTTGGAGAAACGATAGAAATCGTCTGCAAGTGGACTCAGTCAAAGCAGAACTCCAAATATGTAATAACTTTTCAGAAGCATACCCAGCCATATACAATATATTCCTGGCCAATAGAAAACTCCGGGAGATGGCAAGTAAAGGGCAGAAATACAAAAAATAGACATTCATACACGGCAGTCCACAGCAAATAGGCTACTTCCTAGTAGTTTGTGTTAAGTTAATTTGGTTAGCGTGTCTGTTTCAGCGGGAGTAAAAATAAATATTAATTTATTTTGATGCTTTATTCATATTGCATGTATGTAATATGTACAGTGGTTTCAAATATATTGGAATTTTACAAAGATTACTACAAAATCGCATTCATATATTAAAATGATATTTGACAAATCAACAATTTTTCCAAATATTTTGTATATTTTATGTTAACTATTTATAAGTTAACTCTTTCTTCCCTGATAACGCCTCTAGGCGTGATAATAAATTTCACTCATGTCTTGATCATGTGTAGAAGTGTGATCTCATATTTGCATTATTTTCCGGGCAACAAAAATTACTAAAGAAATCTGTTTAAATTTAAATCTTGCCAATCAATCAATAATAATACCCTTTTCAATGAACTTTTCATGATTTTATTTCACTGGACTTGGAAGTCATACATTGGGAATAATCACTGAAAATTTGGCTGTCAGGGAGGAAAGAGTTAATAGGAGTTGTGTCCCCCTTCATGATTGGCTGTTTAGAGTATATCAAGGTAGATGGCTCTTGAATAGTAGTGATTTACATGTGCTGGGTTATTAACCAATCAGGACTGGCCTTGGAGTGCCACCATTGGTATATTAGCTTCCCACTTTGAGGGAAGCTTACTTTTTCTATTTTGAGCTGAAGGAGTGAAGTCCCAGTAAATTGCAGTGCTGATAATTTCAATTGGATATTTTTACATTTTATATATTTACAACTAATCTTTAACAACACATCCAAGAGAGTCAATCTGTACAAGTCTTTCTTTTCAGTCTAATATCCTCCTTTTTGGAAATTCCCCATCCCCATCTTTTGTGAACTGGCAGGGGTGTGCGGCCTCAGGTTGAGAAACACTGGGGTGCGTGGACCCCAGGTTGGGTGACACTGGGGTAGAGTGTCCTTCCTTTTGGAAGGTTAGAGATGGCCACCATACTGGAACGGTTCTACCCTGATCCATGCATTGAAACCATGAGCTTCCTGTGAACTAGGTGAATTTCATCAGCACTCCCATTTCTAGGGTCATGTTTTTGGAACCTCAAATTCATTGCAAGGCTTTTTATTTATTTTATCAGTGGCTCCCATTCACTATTGATATCTATGCTTGGCCAACTGATTGAATGATTTGAGCATAGCATGTGTGCTGACTCCTTCAACCATCTTATTTTCCAATGCTGTCCCCTGTTTAATTTTGACTTCATTTCATTAGAGATTGGTGTGCCTACCTTTCTCTCAAGCATGGATTTAACCATGGTGTGGTTTTCTTGGAGGTGCGGTTGGCCTGACGGTTAGGAGCAAGGAAAATGGAATTGCGAAGAGAGTCAAAACTCTGGCCGAGACAGTTTGCATAACATGAAACAAAGAGTACTGGTTGACATGTTACTAGTAACTAGGAAGAATCCATTATGGCATGCCAGAGATGAGACCTTTACCAAGACATAGCACAAGGAATGGTGGATTCATGCCTTACCCAAAGGCATTAGTGTGAAGTGAACATATGCAGCCTCAGCTAGTATTGGAACTCTGTTCACTAATTTTGTTTTCTGCACCAATGACCTCACAGCTCATCAACACAAATAGCTGTTCATGCAACGTGTAATATCATGGGTAGGATTTATTAAAGAAGTATATCAAAACTTTCATTCATCCTAATGATTACATAGAGCCACAGCAAATCTTTTTGCAGTAGAGAAAAGAAACAAACCGAAACTATTGCAGCTGTATAAGCTTTAGTCGGTTTCTGCACTAACAAGGTTAAAGTTAAATCATCCATCTCTTAAGAGACAACTCCCATTGGAATATAAACAGTATTTCCTTAGCATGTGTCAGCTTAGTGATCATTGCAAGTTTCAAGTCTGGCCGAGACCTATTGATATATCTGAGTAATTTAAAAGGCTAAATCATGGTTTTCAGATGAAAAAAATCAGTTAATGAAACAAAACTAATCAAAAGCAAATGTCAACCTCAAAATCTGAAACAAATTCTAACATCGACCCAATTCGGAGATCATCTCGTACAAGGGATCTCAAAATGTAACAACAAGAAATGTGGTATATATAAATAATAATTGAAGGAAAATCCTACTTATTCAAAAACACAACAAATCCTTTCAAAATAAAAAGAAACTTAAAATGCAATTAAAAAAACATCATCTATGTGATTGAATGCACAAACTACAATGGGAATTATATTGGTTGCACACAAGCACTGAATAACAGGGCAGCTCTGCACAAGAGCAATATTAAAATCTCTGAGAACAGGAACCTGCATGTTTCCAAGCATATTTTCCAATGCAGTGGTGGACACTTTAAAATAATGCTGATTTATCAAACAGATAATTACACAACTCTTGCAGCAAAAGAACAAAATCTAATTCATAGATACAGACCATCATTAAACAGACCATAAGAAAAACACTTTATGAACAGGGCCAAAGAATTTGAGACACCGCCCAGCCCCCACACACTGTCTGACAGTGCAAGTGGCAGCCAAAATGGGACACTACAGTCTTGACATACTAGGAATCAGTGAATCAAGGTGGAATGGTTCTGGACAGAAGAGGTTAGCCACTGGAGAGTTGCTGCTGTTCACAAGCAAGACAATGTGCCCCGCAGCCAGGGAGTGGCCCTGATGTTGACTAAAATGGTGATGGGAGGCACATGGTCCATGGATCCTCAGCGCCTGCTTCTGAACAAAGAAGAGGACAAAGATGGACATCATCCAGTGCTATGCCCCGACAAATGAGAGTGAGGAGGATGACAAAGAGGTGTTTTATAGCAGGCTGCTGACTATTATCCAGACCCACCCAAGACGAAACATCATCATCACCATGGGCGACTTCAACGCCAAGATAGGTAGCAACAACCAGGGTCATGAGGAGATCATAGGGCAGCAGGGTTTAGGTGAGATGAATGAGAACGGGGAGAGATTCACCAACCTGTATGCCACAAGCAACCTAGTCATTGGCGGAAATATCTTCCATCACAGAAGAATACACAAGGCTACTTGGGTATCACCAGACCTGTTGACGGAGAACCAAATCGACCATGTATGCATTGGGAATAAGTTCAGAAGATCTCTTAAAGATGTGTGCATCAAAGGGGAGATCTCCTGGTCGCCCGTAATAAGTTGAAACTGAGGAGATATTGGAATGGGGAGACAAGCCAATGCCAGCGGTACAACACCACTCTTCTGAAAGAAACAGCTAAGTTAGAAGAATTCAAGATCACGCTCTCCAACAAGTTCCAAGTCTTACAAGAACTGCTAGAAGAAAAGACCATTGTTGAGAAGTGGCAGGGTATAAAAGCAGCACTGACATCAACATGTCAGGAAGTGCTAGGCATCAAGAAGCACAGCCACAAGGAATGAATCTCAGCAGAAACCTTGAAAAAGATTGAGGAGAGGAAAAGGGAGAAGGCGGCAATAAACAACAGTCGTGCATGAGCCGGAAAAGCCAAATGCCATGAAGAGTTCATAGATGAGCAGCAGCAGAAGCAGCAGCCAACAATGCCAACATGAAAGACATGTATGCTACCATCAAGAAGCTTTCTGGAAAGCACAGTCAGCCAGAGAGGCCAGTGAGGCCAGTGAGGGACAAGGATGGGAAGAAAATTCCAGATATGGAAGAACAGAAATACAGATGGGTGGAGCATTTGGAGGAACCTTTGAATAGACCAGCTCCACGGAACTCAGTGAATATCCAGCTAGCAGACATGCATGTGCCAATTGATTGTGGTGCACCTTCCATGGCGATCCACAAGGCCATCAAACAACTGAAGCACGGGAAGTCAGCAGGGCGAGACAACATTCAGGCAGAAGCATGGGAAGTCAGCAGAGCCAGACAACATTCTGGCAGAAGCACGGGAAGTCAGCAGAGCCAGACAACATTCTGGCAGAAGCACGGGATGTCAGCAGGTCCAGATAACATTCTGGCAGAAGCACGGGAAGTCAGCAGAGCCAGACAACATTCTGGCAGAAGCACGGGAAGTCAGCAGGGCAAACAACATTCTGGCAGAAGCACGGGAAGTCAGCAGGGCCAGACAACATTCTGGCAGAAGCGCAGAAAGCAGATGTCCATACCATCATGGGAATGCTCTACCCTCCATTCAGAAAAATGGGATGACAAACAATTCTCATCAGAGTGGAAAGAGGGCTACCTTATCAAACTCCTGAAGTAGGGTGACCTTAGTTCATGCTCTAACTACAGGGGGATAACACTGTTGTCCGTCCCAAGCAAGATTTTCAATAGAGTCCTCCTGAACAGGATGAGTGATGCTGTTGATCCCAAGCTCAGAGACCAACAAGCTGTCTTTCGTAAGAATAGAACCTGCACTGACGAGATCACAATGCTTTGTATCATTCTGGAACAGTCATTGGAGTGGAACTCATCTTTCTATGTCAACTTCATTGACTAGGAGAAGACCAACACAGTTGCAGTGAATTTGGCATGCCTTGGTCTCAATATCCAAAAAGGGAAGGGCAAGATCCTCAGGGTTAATACGGCCAATGTTACCCCCATCACGCTGGAAGGTAAAGCACTGGAAGAGGTGGAACGCTAACCAGACCTGTTCAGATTCTCTTGGTTAATTAAACCAGGAAACATCAAAGAAATATTTGAACAGGGATCTTCAAATTGAAAAGTTGGGGGTTGCCGGGCAGATTATGCTTAGACAAGCCTGGCTGCTGCAGGGTCAACCGTACTTATTCTATTCTGATGATGATTACTGCAACTTTTGTATTGTATATAATAATTTATGGATATATATGACTTGGCTCAGTTGGTAAGAGAGCTGCCTAGTGATCACTTGGTCGGGATTTCAAATCACGGTAGGGAAATGTTAATTTTATATATCGGTTTGGTTTAATGTGACAGGATAGACAAACAGTGAAGAGTTTATACCCCTAAATTAGATGAGGATTGTTCTTGTTGTTCTTGTTGTTCTAGTTATGGGGGAAAAACAAAGTCAACTCCAACTTGTACTGGGCTTTGACAAAAGTTGACTGCTAACTTTGAGAATGATATTGGCAAGCAGCCATATTGAACTCATTGTTCATCGTATGAGAGATTGGAAATATTAGGTCGTGCAAAAGTTCCCAGTGCAAAATGTTAGGGAAATCTTAAAAGCGTCTTTGAAGTTTACTCAGCTCCTCATTGCTTGAGCAATCAGTCAATTGTAGTGCGTGGTTTGCAAACATTAGGAAAAGTTTGAATGTCACCGGGGCCGATCTGCACTGTTTACTAATGATTGTAGAATGACAATCTGGGGGTTGTGATAAAAAGCAACAGAAATATGATAAAAGAAATACTAGACAAAATTAATAATAGTAACTGGTTAGTCACTCAATAGAAACCATCACGTGACCAACGTCTTTTGACAGCATGCCATATTGGGGGTGATCAATTAAAGAAATTAGAAAAAGGGATAATCAATGAATAAATTACTTCTCTCACCTTTTCTTGGGCAGTGATCACTAAAAAAAGCTGAATTTTCAAAAAACAAGCGTATCTAAGGAATCAATTTAGCATAAACTTACATTGCAAATTGAACCCCCACTAAAAACCCATTAATTTTCAAAAAACAAAAAACGTTTTTTGTAAACATAATGAGGAGTAAATGTTTAAATTTTCAGCCCTTTAGCTCCATTGGTGTGGCCTGTATGCAGGACACATACATAGCCAGCTAGACCAACTTGAAAACTGAAGAAACCTATGTTGACAGTTTTGATTGACGGTTTCTAAAAAAGGTTTGCCTCTTTTCTCGGATTATACACCTGACGAGGGCTGAAGAATGGATTGGCTGAAATGATGTGTTGACAACATCAAGGATGCAAAGAAGGGTTTTGATTGACTGAACAAAATTTGGAATTTCGCTTTTTGTTTGACAAAATTACTTATCCCCAAAAAACGTTTTTCCTACTCATTGAAGGGAGTGTGTGTTTTGCTGGGCGAAGTCCGGATACATATAAACAGTGTTTAAACCGGTCTATTGTGCATAGCAGTGATTAATAATAACAACAGTATTACTAGTAATTTAGCAGCTGAATTTCAAGTTTCTACTATTAACGGTTAGGGCTGGGCGAAGTCCGGATACATATAAACAGTGTTTAAACCGGTCTATTGTGCATAGCAGTGATTAATAATCACAACAGTATTACTAGTAATTTAGCAGCTGAAGAAGAACAGATCAATTAAAAAAGTTGTGATGAAAAGCAAGAAAAAGCTGAATAAATTTGAACAAAACTAGTGATCAACTATGTGTAATAATGAAAATAATTTGTCTCAAAATCTCAAGATGACTTAAGTGTGTTGCTTTTATAAGAGTTTGATTTTTTCAGTCAATTCAAATTTTTGTTTTCCAACCTAAAGCAGACTGTGTCCGATTTACCTAAAACTGCTCAAAAGATTTATCTGGTTCTGACAAATCCGCAGAGTGTGTTAAAAGGATTAGTCTCTTTGGCAACTAATCGATTCTCTTTCCCTAAGTCTCATAAGAAGATTAATTTCATAACCGAGTCCAATTTTTTTTTCAGGCTATCATCAAGCAATTTTGTTCTCAGGATATTTATACGTTTGTGTATAAATACACAGCAGGAGGAGTTTTATTCTGAATCAAAAATAGGACACTGTAAGCAAAAGTAACTGAATAAATTCGAAAAAAAAAATTATTTCACATATGTGACAATTGTCTTTTTAAAACATATTTAGATTATAACAATTCAATTTCTATATGTTTGGTTGTGGGTTAGCACAATTTTTGTTAGTGCAATACAATTAAAATGCTCTAACTTGAGGAATAAATCAATTTCCTGTCCAATCAGGCCACCAGTTTTCTAGTAATGAATTTAATTAAGTGTCAATTAAAAAAACAAAAATGTATGTCCAAGGGAGATAAATTCAGGTCTATTAAGCGCTAATCACAGTTCTTTTTAAATGAGAGGCGTGTGCATATAATTATAATATACATTCTATAAATAGGAAATGACTTGACATCAAGCTTAAATGGCCACCGAAGATAGCTTTTAAGCAAGTATTTAAAAAAAAGAAGATATTGATAATATAGTTGGTCTACATGTAATAGATATTTTTATCATAGAATTACATTTAAAGAAATTTACTATTGAAATACATCAAAAGCAGTCATACTCCTGGGAAAATTCACCATAGAAAAACATTATTATAATTTAGTTTTTACCTAAGAAACATGTAGAAATAGGTTTTACTCAAGAAATGTATTGCAAACAATTTTTACTTGAGAAATGCATAGCGAACAATTTTTACTCTAAAAATGCACAGCAAACAATTCTTACTCTAGAAACGGCTAGCAAACAATTTTTCTCTAGAAATGCACAGCAAACAATTTTTTTCTCTAGAAATGCATAGCAAACGATTTTTTTATCTAGAAACCCATAGAAAACAATTCTCTCTCTAGAAATGCATAGCAAACAATTTTTACTCTAGAAACGCATAGCAAACCATCTTTTCTCTAGAAATGCATAGCAAACAATTTTTTCTCTAGAAACCCATAGAAAACAATTCTTTCTCTAGAAATGCATAGCAAACAATTCTTTCTCTAGAAATGCATAGCAAACAATTTTTTCTCTAGAAATGCATAGCAAACAATTTTTACTCTAGAAATGCATAGCAAACCATCTTTTCTCTAGAAATGCATAGCAAACAATTTTTTCTCTAGAAATGCATAGCAAACAATTCTTACTCTAGAAACGGCTAGCAAACAATTCTTACTCTAGAAACGGCTAGCAAACAATTTTACCCTATTAAAAGAAGCTGTTGTCAAACTAAAGTCCAAGTTGGAGTTGACTTTATTTTCCTCCTGTAACAAGAACAACAAGAACTAATCCTCACCTAATTCAGCAGTGTAAACTCTTCACTGTTTGTCTATTACATCAAGTTAACCCAAACCGATATATAAAATTAACATTTCCCTACTGTGATTCGAGATCACGACCAAGTGATTGGTAGGTGGCTCTGTTACCAACTGATCTAAACTGACACGTCTTATATATTTATTTTTACATTTGGGGGTAGCAGTGATTAACTAAACCCAGCAATAAACCAGTGTTGTGAGTAGTGGTGATTAACTAAACCCAGCAATAAACCAGTGTTGTGTCTAGCAGTGATTAACTAAACCCAGCAATAAACCAGTGTTGTGGGTAGCATGATTAACTAAACCAAGCAATAAGCCAGTGTTGTGTATAGCTGTGATTAATTAACTAACACAAGTCTTAATATTTGACTAACAAACCAAAAATACCGATATCATTATAGTAAACAAAGAAAAAAAAAGACGATTAATTCAGATAACTGGTCTAGGAAAGGTCACAGGAAGAATTGGATTCATGCCTTTCTGAAATGCATTAGTGAAAGAAAGACAGCCCTGACTGTAATTTGAACTTGGTTCGCTGGTTTTATTTTCTGAGTTGATAGCCCTTATACCAACTTGGGATTCCAATCTTCCGACATCAGATTTGAATTGCGTACTTCGATTCTTGAAGTAAGCGTTTTAATAAAATGGTTATGATGGAGTATTAACCAATCATGAAGTGGAATGAATGAGAAACGTAATATCCTTATTAATTCTGAGGAGGAATCCTGGAAGTAAAAAGACCTTCGGGGAGTTTTCTGTGGAGAATCTAAGATGCTATCATCTGGTACTTAGGATCCGCGGCCCCTCCTTAAGAAAGAACCACATCAAACATCTGCCAGCTGGAAGGCCGATCCCCCCCCCCCAAAAAAAAAAAACTCATTAAATCAGAATATGCAATTAAAGAAGAAATATTCTATTCCAAAAATTAAACAGAGGAAAAAAAAAGATTTTTTTTACCCAGTATAATATTCCAAATAACCTATATGACAAGCATTTCAATGGAAATTATGAATCACTTCAACTCATATATGCTGGTTTGGGGGTGATCAATTAAAAAATTGAAAAAAAGCAGTGATCAATAAATAAGTTACTTACTCTCCTTTTGTTGGGCTGTGATAACTAAAAAATGTCTGAATTTTCAAAAAAACAAGCGGGCACAAACAATGGACCAATTTAGCATAAACTTACATTGCATATTGAATCCCCCTCTAAAAACCTATTATGGGGATAATTTTCAAAAAACAAAAAAAATAATTTTCCCTACTCATTGAGGGGAGTGTGTGTACAAAATTTCAAGTTTCTACTATGAAAGATTAGGGCTGGGCAAAGTCCGGATACATACATATAGATGTCAGAACACATGAATAACCTAAACCCAGCAATAAACCAGTGTTGTGAGTAGCAGTGATTAATAAAAGCCATGTCTGTTACACTTGTAGTATCAGTAGCAGCGATCAACCCCTATCACTTCCTACCCTCTTACTACCTAACTTTCTTTTCTCCTCTCTTGCCGTGTCTGTCACACTTATAGTATCAGTAGTAGCCATTCAGCCCCTATCCCTCCCTACCCTCTTACTACATAACCTTCTTTTCTCCCCTCTTACCATGTCTGTCACACTGTTATATTATATCAGATTTAGTTGGTCGACCTTTATAAAGTAAATTGACAGCAAAAGCCTTATCACTATAAAGATTTAAATTCCACTGGGATTTATCTTTTTCAATATAAATACCTTTCGTTTGATATTTAGATATTTAGAGGAGGCCAAAAAAAACCCCACAATAATCCACAAATCAGAAGATGCAAT
>VCCN01005747.1:522013-534737 GCA_006491835.1 Architeuthis dux
TATATATATATATTTCTGGATAGCATTACATGTTAGTAGTCTGTTGTATTGCTTATATTATTTGATCGCCACGTAATCGCTAATCGAGGTTGCATGAAGTGCCACCAAATGAAAGATAGAAGCAGATCAGATTAAGGGATTAGCCCATAATCTAATCCGCTACTTGTTTGATGCGTTGCTACATTGACAAATGAATAGACACTTATTACAAATACTAGCATTTTGCACAGTTCTGCCAACATCTGATAGTGCCATTTTGATTGGTCACGCACACACACTGATACACAGATAGAAAGAGATGGATACAGATTTCCCGCAGTATCTGAAAGTAGAGCATTCCTATAAAAAAACATTTGTAAGATAAAATGGCTTAAAGCAAAGAAATTTTTTTGAGCGTTTCCAGACCCCAAAAATGTCTCTTGTCTGAATTTTGTTAGACGATGTGTTCTAGTCATTGTATGTGGTTGGTTCGGACTAGTTTCCTTGTCTGTTCAGTTGTTCACAACGTTTCGACCATGTACCCTCCACCCTTAATGGCATAAAGCAAAAAAACAATTACAACTAATCGTATGGTATGTTAGGCTCAGTTGTCGGAGGTTGCGGTGGTGAGAAGTACAGACGACTGGAATGTAGCAGAACGAGGAAGAGGGTACACACTTCCTCTATAACAACTTGCTGCAAAACAAATGCTGAACTATATATGTGCTTTTTGTCTTTTGTCGTAAAAGCAAAAAAGTGGTGTGAAGTGGACTTTTAAAAAGCAGAGAATACTTATAGTGCCATCTTTATTGTTCACACACACATATACACAGATACAAAGACAGATATAGTTAAATGGATATAGATGGGCAGCTGCGTGTATGTGCGGAATGAGGTAGATGAGAAACTCTGTGCACGGGCGGATGGATATAGCTGGGTGGTTTTAGTTAGTAAATGTGAAAACTTAAGCAATAGGCAAAGTTTGATGATACATACAAATATATATACATATATATAAACTGAAGTGCCAAAAAATTAAAGACAGCTATCTAATAACATAGCACCTCCCATCGCTTGAATAATGGCAGCTACGTGATGTGGCATGGAGTCTATGAGGTGCTAGAGTCATTGCATGGGTATATGTACCCAGGCATGTTCCAGGGCTGTCTATAACCGAGTTGTGCTTGTTGGGTGTGGCTGCGAGCAATTTAGTGAGGTGTGTAGCATGTCCAATACATGCTTAATGGGGTTTAAATCTGGTGAGAGTGGGGGCAAATAGAGTAATTGGAAGTCAGATGAGTGTTCCTGGAACCAGTTTCTTGTAATCTGCACATGATGGAGATTGCGTTATCCTGATGGAACATAAATGGGTGCAAATGGTCGGCAACACGATCTGTGTATGTCACAAACTCCAACAGAACATTACCCACACCATTACAAAGCTACCACAAGCTTGCACAACACCCTTCTGACAGGCTGGATCCATAGCCTCATGCGTTCTCCTTCACACATGAACTTAACCATCTGCCTGAACTAGCTGGAAACGTCACCCGTCTGACCAGGCGACACAGGGCCAGTTTTCCAATGGCAATGGCAATGTTCTCTGGCCCAGATGAGGCGCAGTAACTGATGCAAGGGTGTCTGTAATGGTATCCTTGTTGTCGACTACAAAACTCCATGTAATGCAGTGAATGCAATACAGTGCGTTGACTGGTGGGTTGAATGGTACCAGCATTGAATTGAGATGTGATTTGATGCAATCTTCCCCTTTGTTGGGTGGTTACTATCCTTGTCTGTTGCCGGCAGTCCCATTCCTGCATTACCTGTGGGTGTCTGTGGTTTTCACATATTCCTGGAATACCCTTGCTACTGTTGCCAAAGAAAAACCTAGAGCAGTTGCCACCTCGGAGATAAAGTGCCCCATCTTTATGGCCCCCGAAATCATTCAAACAGTGGTAAATCTGTCGGCATCACATGGCTGCCACAGCTACACTGCCACAGCTACACCACCTCTTTACCTATTATGATCCCCGGCTGAGTCCATTTCTACAAGTGGGGCAAGGCGAAACCATCCAGTGTACCGCTGTCTCTAATTTTGGGGCACTTCAGTTTAATGTCTTATGAGAGAACAGACAACTCAGATGAAATATCTCTATATATATATCTATATCTATATCTATATCTATATATGTTGTTATGTACCACCAAAAGGGTAAAACAATTTATAATGACCATTAACAACGATTTAGGGATGAAACAAGAAGTGCAGACCTACCTGCTTCTTTTTCAGTGAGTGTAGTGTCGCACGTGTGATCAACTTAGAAGAAATGAAAAATATTGTAAGCAGTGAATTAAAAATAAAATATTTGTTAAACAGACACGAACTAACCCATCGTACCCAAGGGCTTCTGGTTAAATTTAGGTTCCTTTGATAATATTTTTAGATAGGTCCAAGGGAAGTAAATAAATATCATAGATTTCAATTCAAACCATTATTACATCTCCCAACAAAGTTGGACGGAGGTTATGTATTCATAGATGTTTTTCCGTCTGATTGTCCACAAAATATCTCTGAAAATTCTCAATAAATTTCAATGAATTTGTGGAAGGGTGAGCCTTGGAATAAAGTGTATAAAAACATAGCATGACAAGTTTTGTGCGCTATATAAGTAGATTTCAAATACTATGAAAAATCCAACTTGTTAAGATTATTGAACTCATTCTTGTCATTATCACAATGTTTTGGCTGGTCCATTCTACAGCCTTCTCCAGGTTTACAATTAGTATAGAAAGAGGGAGTCTCTTTCTTTTCTGTTTGATACCATTTTCTGGTTTACACAGCTGAGATAAAAGGGACCAACACTTCCTATACGGATTTTACACCAGAAAAAGGTTGTAGACTGGATTGGTCCAAGAACAGCACCAAAAACAAGTCTGGCTGCTGCAGGGTCAAACTTCACTCCTACTTTTATTCCAAGTGAAGATGATTACTGCAACTGTTGTATTGTATATATAATAAATAAATTTGTAGATATATAAATATTTTGTGATTTGTATAACTTACCCATAATTAGAGGATACATATTAAACAGAAACAACTACATATACCCATATATATTTACAACATATATTTATGACACCAGACAAAATAATTCCTGAAAAGCTTTTTTCATCTGACACTCATCAGAGGAAATCAGACGAAAAAAGCTTTTGGTCTTGATGGTTGTGGAATGTAAAAATGACCTGAGTGTTGTGATAAAAAGCAACAAAAATAAGATGAAAGAGAAACTAGTTCAGCTAGAAAGCAGTCAGAGAGTGCATACCTCCGCCATTGTCTGGGGGGAGTGATTGTGCATGGATCAGCCCAAAAATTTTACCACTTCTTTCATAGTCCATCCATCCACAAAATTTCATAAAAATTCATGCAGAACTATTGGAGATATTGTGTGTACAATCATGAGCATATATATAAATGTATGAAAAAAAATCCCCAAAAATGGAAAAAAAATATCTCTCAATCAAAAATAAATTCCTAGATCTTTAACCAATTCTTCCTTACCTTATTACTCACCTTTTAACAAAATTTCATTGAAATTCATTAATTACTTTTGGAGATATTGTGTGGACAGATGGAAAGACTGAAAGATGGACACAACTGAATATATATATATATATATATACCTCTCCAACTTCATTTAGTTGCTTTAAATTGCAACTACTCAGACTGTCAGTCTATGGCAGCGAGTAAACAAAGTAAAAAGGTAAAGTGTCCCATCTCTTAAGAGACAACTCCCAGTGGAGTATGGAAGCCGGTGGACAAAGTCCTGGTTTCTGTTGCATGTGTCAGCTTAGTGATCCTTGCAAGTCTCAAGTCCGATCGAGACCAGGACTTTATTTGTACAAGTTTTTATGACCACCTCATTGGCAGGATGCAAGTCCACAGAAAGGATATCTCCACCCTAATCACACAGCTTAGAGAGTTCTTAATTAGCTGCTGAGTGCACAGGGAAATTTGTCCTAATGAAGAGTTTTCCAAACTCTTCACTTATACTGGGAATCGAACACAGGACCTTCTGCGTGTGACGCAGACGTGCTAACTAAGTGGACTGAGTAAAAATAATCAAAAATAAATCAAGATAAAAATAAGGAGTATTTAAACAAGAAATATTCAAGCAAACTAGGATGAATGGGTTAACTGAACCTGTAGGCCTAACCTGAACCATAACCATTGTGGTATAATGCGATGGGCAATTCTTTTTAATGCATGTTTTCTTGGGAGAGAATGCACATCATATGGCCAGAGATATGGTAAAAATGAACTGATTTCTCTATCAACATGCCACATCTTTAAGAAACACTCAATCATCGTTTTAATTTTTAATCATCCCTACTTGTCTTGCAATATCTTTTCCTGGACAAATTAAAAAGTAAGGCAGGCACATTAAAAAATATGGCAATTAAAGTAAAAAAATATGGCAGGCAAATTGAAAAATACAACAAGCAAATTAAAAAATATGGCATGCAAATTAAAAAGAATATAGCAAGCAAATTAAAATGATAAGTGAACTGAATTGATGAACAACAATTGAATTATATTGGTCATCTGTGAATAAGTATTTAAATTATTGCAATATGTTTTAAAATTTAAAAAAATGTCTGGCACAATGTCTAATGTTTTTGTTATCTTGCTTAATTAAGATGAGCAACATATAAATTATACCATCTTATTTGGACATGTTTTGAGGTTATGTATACAAAATATGAAAAGTGTATCTGGTCTACAATCTTAAATATGCTGACTACATCTATGTGCAGTAAAACCAGAGGACACAGCCATAAACTACAAATTCAGACCTCCACCAGTGTTAGAAAAGATTTCCACTCGGCAAGAGTGGCAAACGCATGGAACAGCCTAAGTGAAAAGACAGTCACATCCGAGATTATCAATATTTTAAAAAATAATCTTTGTTCTGATATCGGACATACCAAATTTAACTACCACTTTTCTTATTAGCCTAAATACACTGAAGCTGGCTTAATGACGCAATTAACTGCTTTCAAAAAAAGTATATTCAAGTATAAAACATAGCATGTTTCAATTATATTATTGAAATATATATTTCAAGTATATTCAAGTATATAACATAGCATGACAAGTTTTGTGCACTATATAAGTAGATTTCAAATACTATCAAAAATCCAACTTATTAGCATTATTCCGAGACTTGTTAAGATTATTGAACTCATTCTTGTCATTCTTTTGTTATGACCACAATGTTTTGGCTGGTCCATTCTACAGTCTTCTTCAGGTGTATAATCAGTATAGAAAGAGGGGAGTCTCTTTCTTTTCTGTTTGATACCATTTTCTGGTTTACACGGCTGAGATAAAAGGGACCCCCACTTTCATTATGGATATTACACCAGAAGAAGGTTGTAGAATGGATTGGTCCACGAAAAGCAAAACAAACAAGTCTGGCTGCTGCAGGGTCAAACTTCACTCTTACTTTTATTCCAAGTGAAGATGATTACTGCAACTGTTATATTGTATATATAATAAATAAATTTGTAGATATATAAGACTTGTCAGTTTGGCTCAGTTGGTAAGAGAGCCCCTAGCAATCACAGTAGGGAAATGTTAATTTTATATATCGGTTTGGTTTAATGTGATGGGATGGACAAACGGTGAAGAGTTTACTCTCCCAAGTTTGGTGAAGATTGTTCTTGTTCTTCTTGTTACAGGGGGAAAACAAACTCAACTCCAATTTTGGCAAAAATGATTTCAATCTTTTTTATAGTTTTGAGAAAGGTCATTAATATTCAAATCGTTCTTCAGACGATTGAACTCCTTGTTGTTTGCGTTGTAAACACGTTTTCTATAGTTTTGAGAAGGGTCATCAATATTCAAATGGTTCTTCGGATGATTTGAACTCCTTGTTGTTTGTGTTGTTAACACAACGTTTCGGCCGATCAATTCTGCAGCCTTCTTCAGGTGTAAAATCCAAGTGTGATGGGTTAAACAGAAGTTATGTTTAAAGGGGGTAACCCTTATAGCACAGGGCCTGGGTTATTCTGTGTCTTTGTCTTGTCAGGTTTAGGTCTGTTGAGATGTGGCTTCCACTAAACTCGAAGTGCTCACTTCACACTAACGCCCTTGGGAAAGGCATGTATCCATCCTGCCAATATGTCATTGGCCATCCTGCCAGGGGGGGGGGAGAAGAGAAAGGATGAAAGATATGAGGAGGATTTGAATTTTATTACTGTAAGATACTATGGTTTAGTTTCTGTGGACAGCAATTGACTACTTGCCTTCTTTACCCACTTTGTGAGTGGTAAACTATTGAAAGGGGAAAGGAGTAATAAAACGTTAAAACAAATAAATCAACAAGTTTTATTGGTGTGAGAAGAAACCAGAGAAGAAATGAATAATAACCAGAAAGTGTAAAGGTCACACATACAAACAAGTACAATAATATATAGGTTTATCTTTGTATATTGGTTCATAATTATTACTTTGTAGATTCTGATTTTAGAAGCAATTAAATGTGTAAGAATAATTTAGATTGTTTGTGTCTGTAGGTTTATTATAAACTCTCAACCATGACACCTAGCAGTAAATATGATATGAAGATGAAAAGTGTATGATCCTAATTATATGATTATGATTATCATAATACATAGGTCTCATAATTATTATGATAAGTATGTATATTATATTAATTGTACAAACTTAATAGAAGCATATGATCTTCATTTCATCATCATCAGCCATTAATATGTCCACTGCTGGACAAAGGCCTTTCCCATCTCCTTCCATGACGACCTAGATTGTGCATTAGTAACGAAATAGACCCAGATCAGGTTACCGGTAGCCAGTTGGGATAGAAACTTGGTCAGATTTGAAATCTGTGTCAAGCTGCCTACGTGACCAACTGGGGTATCATGTTATCAAAAAACCGTTGGGAATTTGAAAAGTGGGAGGAGTTATGACCATTAGATATATAAAGGCTAGATCGAAACAGTAAAGTTAGACGGCAGTAGCGGTAGCGGCCCTGAAAAGTGACCCACTCTTTTATATAACGACATGCAACAGAATTTCCTTACTTCGACGAAATCCGCAGACCAGCCCAGAAATTGAGCTGCGTGGTACGGAAATAAAACTTCTAGAAATTTTAAGATCCGTGGATTTTGTCGTCTTTTCTCTCCACACACGTGGGAGTATTTTCTTTGTCTGCAAATGAAAATCCCTCCACAGAGAAATTTGGCTCCCGTCGGCAGACCGGACAGAGAGACATCATCATCATCATCGCAGTCCGCAGCCCGCGGAGGCGATCCAGACAGAGAGACATCATCATCATCATCGCAGTCCGCAGCCGCGGAGGAAAAATGATCGTCTCTAACTCTCTCTCTCAACATTTCTTTCCCTCATGGCAACCAGAGAAGTACAGAAGTCTCGATCGCCCGTTATGCTACACATTTTTGCTGCTTAATTACTTGTATAATATGCTTTCCAACCTATCGTTATGCGTCATTTTATTTCGCAGCTATGGTCTTTAATCATCTAAATTCTTTCGGAAAACTGACTGGGAGGGGATGGGAATAAACATAGATGGAGAATACTTAAGCCACCTAAGATTCGCTGATGACATTTCCATGACATCCAAAGCATCCAAAGAATTACAAAACATGATAACTGATCTAAATAGGGAAAGTAAAAAAAAAAGTAGGCTTAAAGATGAACAGAACAAAGACAAAAGTAATGTTCAACGATAAAGATCTTCATTTACTGTATGATGACAAACGGGACTCATAGAAATTCCAGTTATCACCAACTGAGTAAACAAACTCAAGTCCACATGACACACGCATTTATTTGTTTTGAAAGGCCAGCCAAAAAATCCATGTGTCAAAATGGTGACACTAATTAACTGAATCATGTAAATAACAAATTAAATATGGATTAATTTTGAGTGTCAATAAGAGAGTAGAAAGGGAAGCTGCTACTGATACTATAAGTGTGACAGACACGATTCTTATGATACAGGGTGGGTGAGAATTAACTCACTATTAGGCTGCACAAAGCTGTGACCTCTCACCCTGTGACTTCTTCCTGCGGGGATGGGCAAAGGAGGAGATGTATGGTACCAAACCACAAACTGGAGGAGAGCAATCAACATGTTATGGCCAACTGTCTGCAACGGTCTATTGAGGCCATACCGAAATTGGTGGACAACACCTGTGCCCACATTGAATTTTAACACAGCAGGCAAATTCTACAATTGTATGGTCCAAAGTAAAGTTAGTTTGATTACAATTGACCAATAAATAATAAAGTTATTATCAATTTCCAATAGGGAGTTTCTTCTCACCCACCTTGTATATAAAAGCCAATCAGATCAGAGTTCCCGTTTTGCATTTATAAAGCTAGAAAAATCAAGCTTATTAATTCTTAATTTCATATAAGAAAATTAGGATGTTAATTTATGCTTAATAACAAGGGGAATAACTACTGGTAAAAGTTACCTCCCTTTCAACTTTAGGTAAAGTTTTTTATTTATTTTTTTTTATTCCATTTGACATAAGTTTAATAAACTTTGTTTCCACCACAGAAGAGCTCCGCTATCAATTAGGATCAGTTTTCAGCAGTTTTTGATGTTAAGATTGAGTGATTGATTGATTTGTTTAGCGGCATATCTAATTTAATGCAGAAATCAGTTTAAAATTCCCGAAAAACAGAGTCTTGCGACTTTGGTGAAAGGTTATTTTCTTTTTTAAATAGAGTCTTGCGACTTTGGTGAAAGGTTATTTTCTTTTTAAATAGAGTCTTGTGATTTTGTTGAAAGGTTTTTTTTTTTAACTAGAGTCTCGTCACTTTGGTGAAAAAACAAGTGGCCCCTGTTTGGGTGGGGGTGGGGGGTCTTACCCCTCTGCAGAGTATGCAGTTGGCGTATTCTAAGCCCCAGCTGACAGGGCTTTGATGTTAAGAGGTAATAGATATATTGTATAAGCAATGAAAGGCAGCAGCAATGCATCATGCAAACAAACTCCAATTAACAGATCAAGTTCACATAACACGCACAATGGTTTGTTTTGTTTTGAAACGTCCGCCAAAGAATCCAAGTGCTTAACTGGTGACACTAGTTCACTAAATCATTTAAGTAACAAATTAAATATGGATTAATTGTTGCATGTTAATTACACCAATTCCACCAGGTAAGGTAATTGATTTCTCACCTTATTACAAGGGATAATATAGTTTGTCATAAGACGTGATATATAATACATTTGTCCTGGGATGTCATGTATTTGAAGCCTGTCTAATGCTCTTGCCAATAAATACATGGAGTTAAAACAACCAAATGGAGAATATTGGTCCAAATGAGTTAATGAGTTATACTGATTACAAAAGCAATAAATGACTAGTATTCCAAGGGAAATTATGAATCACCACCAACCATATATGCTGTGTTGTGGGTGATCAATTAAAAAGTTGGGCTGTGAGCACTAAAAAATGTCTGAATTTTCAGAAGACATGCGGGCACAAACTAGTGACTAATTTAGCATAAGCTTACATTGAAAATTGAACCCCCCACTAAAACCCTATTTTGGAGGGGAATTTTCAAAAAACAAAAAAGTACTTTTCCTATTCATTGAGGGGAGTGTGTGTGCAAAATTTCAAGTTTCTACTATGAATGGTTAGGGCTGGGTAAAGTCCAGATGGATAGATAGATAAAATTGAACCCCCCACTAAAACCCTATTTTGGAGGGGAATTTTCAAAAATAAAACAAGCATTTTCCCTACTTATTGAGGGGAGTGTGTGTGCAAAATTTCAAGTTTCTACTATGAATGGTTAGGGCTGGGCAAAGTCTGGATAGATAGATAGATACATACAAATAAATGTGTGAACATATGAATAACCTAAACCTTTGGTAGCAGGGATTAATAATAAGGGAGGGAAGGAGGAACCGATTGGTCTACTAAGAGCAGAATAGTAAACATAAAGAAATAGTGTTATAGTCAGTAAAGATTGAATCTCTGACATTAGATAGGGGAAACTGGGGCCAGTTGGATCCTGGGGTAATTTGGACCGCAGGCTTTTATTTGAAGCCTTCAGTCATTTTGGTCACATGATTGTGTACGTGTTGCAGACTGTCGAGGTGAGTGCTAAAAAACTGATTTTGATCATTAAAAGTAAATTTGTTGAAGATTTGTTCAGATCAGGTTATAGAGCTAGTGAATGGTATTAGCAGACATGCAAACCTGTATATTAGGCCGTATCGAAAAAATTTCAAAATAACTGAAGGAGGTTTTATCAATTTGCTGATTAACAGAAAAAGATTACAGGACAAACTTATCTAGTATCATATCTAGTGTATATATGTAAAACTAGAGAAAGACCATGACTGCGAAATAAAGCGACGCATAACGATAGGTTGGAAAGCATTTGGTATGAATAGAGACATTCTGAGGAGCACCTTGCCAATGTGCCTAAAATGGAAAGTATATAACGGCTGCATAATACCAGCCATGACTTATGGATGCGAAACCTGGAAACTAACCAAACGAGCAGAAAACAAACTTAGAATAGCACAGAGAGCCATGGAAAGAGCAATGCTAGGGGTAACGCTGAGAGATAGAAAAAGATCAACATGGATCAGAGAAAAGACTAGAGTAAAGGATATTATACAACTAATTAAACAACAAAAGTGGAGATGGGCTGGCCACCTAGCGAGAAGAGATGACAATAGATGGGGGAAAAGATTAACAGATTGGTGCCCATGGGATAGTAAAAGAAGTAGAAAACGGCCAGACACAAGATGGAGGGACGAGATAGAAAAGTTTGCCGGTAAGACTTGGCAGAGATTAGCACAAGATAGGTTGTCATGGAGGGAGATGGGAAAGGCCTTCGTCCAGCAGTGGACTTATAACGGCTGATGATGATGATGATGATGATGATTATCAGATTTCACAACATTCTTTTGCGGATTTTTTCTGTTTTGTCCTGAAATAGAGTCAAGATTTGTTTGAATCCTAATAATAACCATTTTTATGAATTTTTTATGTCAGAATTGTCTGGTAAAATGTGTTCATTTGTCTCTGTATGTTGTTTACTTAAAAAGTTATGTGTGAAATTCGCCAAGGAAGACGACAATCACAGTGTTTTATTTGGGGCTTTGTTGTTGCTCCACGTGTCATAAAACCTCCTTTGGTTTTTTAATTTTCGATACGCCCTACTGTATATCAAAGGTATCGTTGGGGAGTGACTGTGGTGTTGTCACCGTTCAAAATAAATATCTTTGTAAAGATATTTTCTATAGTTTTGAATGTCGACTAAATGCATTAGCCAGACAAGTGTGGATTTCAACCCGATATGGCTTCCACTTCTCAACAAACCTAAACCCAACAAGACAAAGAAACACCCGGGCCATGTGCTATAAGGGTTATCCCCTTTAATCATAACTTCTGTTTAACCCATCACACTCGGATTTTACACCTGAAGAAGGCCGAAGAATGGATCAGCTGAAACGTTGTGTATACAACACTAATATCAAGGAGTTCAATTGTCCGAAGAACCATTAAAATATGTTTGTGTTGGGGCAAGTTGGTCCCTTTGCCATGGGGCAAGTTGGTCCGTTTCTTCTAATCCTAGAGTGCTAAATATGTGCGTGCCTATGTGTTATTTCATTTGCTGATCATTAAAAGACGTGTTCTAATTAACTAAATAAGGACTTCTGTTTCCTTTTTAAAAAAATTATTTTCTAGTCATCCAGAGCCAAATTAATGCCAAAGTGTAGTTTTCTCTGTTTGTCAGATCATATATCCTCGTCATAAGGAAATGATGCAGATCTGTTATTCTCAAGTCATAGTCTAAAGCAGGGGTCGGGAACCTTTTTGACCCGAAGACTTTTAACTAAATGAGATTATCGGAGCCGCATAATTTATTATAACCAAAAATACATACAAGAAAACTAATAAATTAATCTGACGGATGCTAAATCCGCCCCAGAAAATAATTTATTTGTTTGCTCATAACGTTTTTGTTTTTTTCACAGCGCCTAAGAGACACTCACGTTTCTGGTCTAACGGAATATAGTGAAATCCTTTTATTTACATTTTTAAAAACAATTTTACAATGGCTACTGAAGGAATGCCAAATATTATTTTACCCTGTACAAAGGTGTTGATGCTGTTAACATTGCGACTGAATGTTTCTTATTTTCTGGATTTTTTTTTTGGCGTGGGGGGGTGGAGGGAATAAAATACAAAACTGCACTTGTGAATCGTTTTCTGCTTATTGAAAATGATGGACCGACTTGCCCCATACCGTGGGCCAACTTACTCCGATATGGTCTCTGTGTAACTAGGTCAACTATGAGTTATGTTACAATAGTTTTGCCATTTATTGATATCACAAATTTAGAGAAGATATTGATGCTCATTTTAAACCATGAATGGTTCCTCAAATTCTATTAAAATATTCTCCACACTGCTTTGGATGCAAAAGGGGGCCAACTAGCCCCGGCCTCCCCTATCTTATTTTTTGTTTTGATTTTATTTGTTTCTACTGATGGAATAAATAAATACCATAAAGACTTCATAAATACCTGACAGAGAGCAATGCTTATTTTATAAATAACTACTTATTACCCATGAAAAATTTCACAGATATATTTGAATTTCTATGAGATGAGATATTCCATATTAAAACCAGAATGGTCGGAGCTGACAATGTTCATTTCACTGCTT
>VCCN01005748.1:106224-120015 GCA_006491835.1 Architeuthis dux
CTACCAAGGGTCGATGTGCCATTAAACAAAACAATCAATCAAGCATAAGCACCCTCTTCCATTCTTGACAAAGAGAATGCAACTTTAATCTTTTTTAGGCTTCCGTACTTTAAACTTATGGCCGTTAGCTTTTGTCGGTGACTAATGAAAAAAACCCGTATTTCGGTTATCTGTGAAAGATGATACAACTTACAGGGCCTTTGTTATTGAAGGCATCCGACCACGATAACAGGTATGCTATCTCCAAGACTCACCTGTGTATCAAGACAGGATCATGATTAATTACAAGCAGGGGCAGCCCCAGGGTTCCTGGTGCCCCGGGCAAGCTGAACTTCTGCACCATTTACAGTAAATATTATCTCATTTAGGTTTTACATTTAGAAAAACAGGCCAACGTCTTTTGGCAGCATGCCGTGCTGGGGGCGATCAATTAAAAAATTGGAAAAAGGAGTGATCAATGAATAAGTTGCATCTTGGACAGTGATAACTTAAAAAAACTCTGAATTTTCAACAAAAAAAAAAAAAAAAGTGTGAATGGTACCTGACAAAAACTAAGTGACCAATTTATTATAAACTTGCATTGCAAATTGACCCCACCCCCACTAAAAGAAATTTATGGGGGGAGGACACAAACTAAGTGACCAATTTATCATAAACTTGAATTGCAAATTGATCCCACTAAAAATCTTTTTCTAGATATAATAAGGCCTGTACGCATGATACATATATAGCCAGCCAGCTAGACCAACTTAAAAACTGAAGAAACCTATAGTACAGTTTTGGTTGACAGTTTCTAATCAATATATATAGGAATACAAGGTTTATTACAACAACCAGATAAATTTCCTTTGCCAATTATTTCTTTTAGTCGCACCTCAACAGAAAGTATTTAACTGTCAGATATTCCTGAAAAATCTGACTTCACAGAGAATTTTCTAATTTTGAATGTTTTCTTATTACCTCTTTTTCACTTTTTTCTTTGTTTAATTTAGTCATTTTCCCCCCATTTGTAAATGGGAAAGTCCAACTGTCTCAGACACATGACAGGCACCCCCTAGCACTTGGGCCAGCCCTGATTTCAAGGGTAGTGGAGGAAAGACCTGAAGGGTGCAAAAAGCAAGGATATGATAGGTAACACTTCCTATCCATGATCAATTGATTAAAACTAAGAAATGTTCCAATATTTTAACTCTTTTCTGATCCACAACTAAGGAAATATAAAATCGTGGTGGAGCTGATTGGTCGAACGCATTTTCTTTGTTCTATGACTTCCATTTGACCCAAATCCTAGTCCGGAATCTGATATCCTCCAGCTGAGCGCAAAACCTAATAATACTATCGCCCCCAAATTCCAGTCTTCTGTACCCTCCTTCCTTCAGTAAGCGAATACACAAACACACGACCTGAGTGTATTTCATTACACAAGACCTTTCTACCGGTTCTTCAGATATTCAAAATGGCTAGATGCTTTTCGGACTGGTCTTGTATATATAGTAGTTAATGAAATGACATTTATTAGTGAGAGCCTAATGGTAGGCAGGAGTCTTTTATCCTACACTTTGTTGGCTTCTCCATTCTCACGTTCGTATTTTAGGCACGAATATAATGCGGCTCTCTTATGTCAACAGTATGAAATCAAATGATGGATAATTTTATATCCAATCGACAGAATATGATAATTATAATGACATTTATTAGTGAGAGCCTATATTTGCCTGGTGTCGGTGTGAGCGACTGCTAAACGAGCGGCCTGAATCGTAAATGTGAATAAAAGCCAACAAAGTGTAGGATAAAAGACTCCTGCCTACCATCTGATCTTCGTTAGCTCAGTCGGTAGAGCAGCACCGCGTATAGGTGGCTTCCAAGGTGGACGCGGGTTCGATCCCCGCACAGAGTTTGTTTCTTTATTCACATTTACGATTTAGGCCACTCACACCGATGCCGGGCAAATATAAGCCAAGATATCCTGTGCAACATATCCCAGGACGATACCCGAGCATGCCACAAGACCCCCAAAGGGCCATGGTCCTCTGAAGTTGATGCCTGATGTAAACTTGATCCCAAAATTGTCCTAATTTCTTAAATGAAACATTTTCTTTATCATTTCTTTTACTATCTTTATTATTATTGGATGAAGTATTTAACACACAACTGGCAATGGGGCATGAGTTTGATTCTCACCGAAGGCTTACTCTTTATTTCCGATTGCACTGTTATTTGTTGCCATAGAAAGAGTGGCCCGAATTAATAAGTTGTATAAAAACAACTAAAGTTAGGATGACAGTAAAAAGCTAGTCAAATTTGATAAAAAAAAGTGGTGTATCTTATTCTTGTTGCATTTTATTGCAAAGCTCAGGTTGTTTTTACATTCTACAACCATTAAGTAAGCAGCACGGATCAGAAACAAAGAAGTAGCTTCTGACAAGATTTGAACTTGCATCTCATATCCTTGGGAGCATGTCTCACATGGACGATGCCTTACCGATTTGGCCATAGAAACCCAACAGCAGATTAAGTTCAAATTTAGTCATATAGCTACATTCCTTATCTGATTTACTCCATGCCATATTGTTTGTTTACACCTAGTAGTAAGTAGACATAATAGTCTTAGTTGTTCAGATATCTGACTAATTTTTCTTTTATCTTATTTTTGTTGCAATGCTCAGACCACATTGTATGACCATCATGTGAGCAGCATGGATCGGAAATAATAATAAAGTTTCTAATTTTGCACTGTATTCAAAACTGATTTAAACAAGAAAACAACAAAACTCAGCTCCGTTTAACAAAGCTAAATACTATTATGTTGTTCAATATGCATGACAGTACAATACACACCAGCCCTTTCAGAGGCTAAGATGGAGGAATAGGTGAAATTAATCATAAAAATGAGATGTAATGGTTGTCAAAGATCAGTGAAGTGAACTATATACTTCATCACCTCCTGCAGTTCCTTATATACAGAATACACAGATCAGTGAAGTGAACAACTATATAGTTCTTCAGTTCCTTATATACAGAATACACAAAGCCTAGGATTTCTTATCTTGATATGTTCTCTCCACAATTAACAGAACCCTGATTTCCCAAGACACTCTGATGAGAGACCAATCCATTTCCCCTTATTTGTGGTAGACCATTTATTATTGGTTTTGCGGATATATGAAGTGCCACCCAGGGCCGGATTATACTATAAGGCTGAATAGGCTTAAGCCTAGGGGCCTGGAAAAATTCTGGAACATTCATATTTTTCTTAATTTTATTTTTGGCAGGACCATAGCCAGATTAGCCTATACGCAAACTACTCTACGACATAGGGCCCAAAATAAATATCCATTTAGAAATATATCACTATTACTACAGGGAAAATGAATTAAACAATAAAACTGTCAAAATAAGAACATTCCCTGATGTGAAGATATTGTTAATAATAATCTCAAAACTTAATAAAAATGTCCTAACAAATACCTCGATTGACAGATGGCATTACTTACTTAAAATTTGAAAAAGCAGCCATAGGAGAGCAGTATTTAGGAATTTAAAAAACTGAAAAATAAAGTAAAATATTGCTCTTCTTGGCAAGTTTTTATCTTTGTTTGCTAACTCATATGTTATGGCTAATTTCAGTGTTAAAAAAATATATATTAACATTAAATATTTTTTTATAGAGAATGTTTTTGATTTTTTCGATTATATTTAAAAAAATATTTTCTTATTGTTTCACTTACTGTACCAGATCGAAATGTACGTCATTTTAACGAACAAAAGGTAACTTATCAAATAAAATAATTTTTTTTTAAATTACTGCTTAGGGTAATTTTTCATATATTTTTTTGTTATTTTTAATTGGACAATATCTTTTTTACGGATGGCCGTAAAGTAAAAAGTCTTGCCAATAAAGTGACTTCCGGTCATTAAAGAAACTGACTCGAACCCATTTTTTTTCCATCTTTCAAAAACGCTTAAAGTCCTCCATACATGTCGTCTGTTATTGTTGACATGACTTGTCGATCACAGATCGATATCCGATCACCGATTATACCAACCCCTAGAGTTGAATTACAGAATCTCAATTTTCTTTTTAAATGTTAAGACCTGCAACAAAATGGCGTCAAAATGATTGATTTATCAATCAAAAAGTAAACATTTATTTTAAAAGTTCAATACTACGTTGTAATTAATGAGAATTTGTTTTCCCTTTATTTTTTAACAATAATTAGGACTTTCCTCTTTCTAACACGAACAAGAAAAAACTTGAGAACACATTTTTAAAAATTTAATTACGTTTTAAAATAGGGTGTCGACGATTTAAAAAGTGCCGTGGGTATGCCTATGTTTATAGACACTTAATTTTTGTTTAAAGAAAAGATAACTCATAAGAGACTAGAGATTTATTTTACAACTTCGTCACTTCTTCCTATTTGTCGTTCAAATTATTTTAAAAGTCGCTTTTGGCAGTACAAAATCATCTTAAGATTGAACGACGATTTCTTCCATTGTTAAGAGATTGGAAAATACACAGAAGAATATATTTATAGTAAAAAAAGCGATCTCGTAGTTTACGGTACCAACACCAACACCGTGGTTGTCAAGATAAATACAGTCAGTTACCACAAAATACTAGGATATCAAATCAAATTCTTTTAAAAACTTTTCAGAGTCATTTTATTCGACAGTATAGACATTTTTTACAAATTTACGAAAGGGCCCGATTAATACAATTGTTATTCACCTTTTATTGTGGCCATTTCTGAACGTGAAAGGTTTTTAATTTTAATTTATTATTTATGAAAGGACACTACATAATAAACGAAACAAATTTTGATTTTTAATTATTCTGTTCATTTCTAAATTGACGTTAAATTTGATATTTTTCTGTGATAGTAGATATTAAAAACACAGAACACACATGTAGGTTTCTGTCCTTACATTGGTTCTCTCTCCACATAACTTCATGCAAATAAGATTTGAAAGGGAGTTCACTGGTCCAACACTGGTTTTAAAAAATTGGTGGGGGGGGGTGCCCTCCCCCCGCATGCGTGATCCCTAAAAGGAACGGTCAAGCATGCACAAAAAAATAGGGACCAGAGCAGTAATTTGGGACCAGTGTTGCCAACTCAAAAAATATTTTCGCGCTAGTTTGACTGCCAAAAAGCGCTAAATCCTTTTTAAATATCCAAAAACCACCAAAAAGACGCTAAAAATGGTCAAAGATAGCCATACAATGGCCGAAATGTTTTAGGCGCAAACGCGCAAGTTTAGCGCTTTTTGCACTACCAAAACAAGATTCGCGCTAAATCTAGCGCGAAACGCGCTAAATTGGCAACACTGTTTGGGACGATGAACTACACTTCTTCCGCCAATCTGGATTCTGGATGTTTTTGAAAACATGGCTTAAGTAAATGTCACATTTTCTTAACTATTTGTATGTTTAAATCATACAATTCCCAAGGAAAACAAACATATCAGCTTTCACAACTAAACAAAATAGTGTCATCTCGACTCGACGAACACGATATGGTCAACAAAGTTAGAATTTGGTTGCTTTTAATTTAATTTGGGATTTTTTACACTTTGTTTTTACTAGAATTGATATATGTATATATATATATCTATATTAGTATTTTGTTGTAAACTGACCGAGTGCCCTCACAACTACGGGGATAATTCGGGTGGGACACTGAACTATAAGATCGCCAAGAAATGTGTTAACTTCCTGGATTTAAACTGGGTCAAATTAACAAATAGTTTTATTTTGGGGAAAGAGTGTAAATATATACTTCAAACATTGCTAGATTGAAATCAATAAGAGGGTTGTTTTTTTAATATTCGAAAGTATAAGGAATTTATTTTTAAAAAAGATACGAAATCAGTTCAAAAGAAACCGGAACTCAGGTAAAGTAATAAAAACTAGGCGGGACCACATGAAACAAAACGCATTTATTTACAAATATCGTTAAAGAAATTTAAATAAAGATTATTTTGTTTATTAAAGAAGAACATTAAAGAAAAACATATTTAAGAAACAAGGGTCGTAAAGGAATGAAAACTGGGGCTAAAAATAGCCAACAATTGACAACAAATAAATGTCGCACCTGTTATAAGGTCACTTCAAATTTATGAGTCAATTTATATTCAAATTGATACTTACATACAAATACGACGATCAGAGACGACATAAAATGGCCCCAAGAGAACTTTATCCGCGTCATTGTTACTTTTTTTTAGAGTTTATCTACGATCTACGATTTGAGACCTGTAATCACAGGTTAAAAAAAATACAAAAACTCCACCCGTCTTAAAAAAACAGGTAGTTGGATTAATTAACTCTCAGGTGAGATGGTCGGCAGAGGGCGCTGTCGTCGTCAGGTAAGCTTGGCTAGGTAAGGACAGGTAATCGTCATACAGGTGTGAGCGGAAAGGTTCACCGCCTCATGATGACTTCTTTCTCGGTCATTGATAAGTTTGCGAGAAATGCAATCAAGATTCGGTTTAGTAAACCTGTGTATTTTGTAGGGGAAATTTTTTTTATAATGTATTTTGAAGTGCTTGAGATGAATATGACTTTCATTTCTTCCGGAAATTTCTCATTTTTCAGAAAAATTAACTTTTCAAATGAGGATTCAATATGCAATGTACCTGTTTAGATCTACTTATTAATGATCAGTAGTGGAACTCTCCCGTTTCGGGAGTCCCTTTTCTCTGATATGTTACTGTGTTCAAATTAGTTAGTGGTTTCGGTGTCCTAGCATGTAGACATCTATGTACCTGCGTATCATACTAAACTGGACCCTTTTTTTGTGTTCGCCTTTATCAAGTCTGCTGGCGCAAGGGTGTCATGCCCCCTAGGCGAAATTTGCGTCCTCTGTTGTAATCTAACGGCTATTTTTTTTCAGTTTGGGGTGCACCCTTATGACTTTTGTGTCCTACGCAACAGCCTATAGTCCAGGGGCCAACAGGGCCTACCATGCCCCTCCCCCCATGATCCTACATTTAGGGTAACAAAATGTTCCTTAGGATGTCCTCTTTCAGAAAAAAAGATGTTCCCAAGAAAAAAGTTCGGAAGAACTACCTCATTTGCATAAAATAAAATGGCCGCCAGCACACACCAAGTAAAAAACAGAATTTCATTCTCATCTCCCAATTGACATATCTGAGTACTTTAAAGGGCCAAATCATGGTTTTCAGACATGAGACATTCAAAAATACACTTTTTTAATTTATAGGTATTTCAAATATACTGAAAATGTAAACATTTACTCCTTATGTTCTAGAAAAAACGTTTTATTTTTTGAAAATTCCACTCTAAATAGGTTTTTAGTAGGTGGTTCAATTTACAATGTCAGTTTATGCCAAATTTGGTTCTTTAATTTGTGTTCATGCTTGTTTTTTGAAAATTCTGACTTTTTTAGGCGAGAGCAGTAACTTATTCATTGATCACCCCATTTTCAAATTTTTTAATTGATCACCCCCAACACTGCTGCCAAAAGTCATTGCTCACGTGCTGATTTCTATTGAGTGACTAACCGGACATGTCTATCTATCTATCATTTATTGCAATGTGTTATCTGTATTTTGAATTAGTTCAATGCTTCTTTGCCATTCTTCTCGAAATATGTCAAATGTAATCAAGATGCAAGCTACATTCATTTAAGCAAGAATGATTTTGAGGGGGGCCTAATCCCTCTGTTGGAGGCAAAGGGGGACCCTTTGGTAAGGAATCCTGATATTGTAAAGAGAGTCTAGGGCAGTGGTTCCCAACCTTTTCGAGTCATTCCCCACTTTTGTCAATAAGATTACTAGTATTCCCTACCTTCCATTTATGTTGCAACAGAGAATAATTTCAAATAACTTTATTTTACGTATAATTAGACAACTTCATACTAAGGATTAGTTTTTAATTTTATAATTGTACAGCTGCTGTGTTTTTGTTACTCAATGAAAGCAAGCAAAAATAATTAGAACACATTATTTGAAATTTCAATTTATTACAAGAAAAATAAGAATTCTGCTATCATAACTGATATACACATCAATGTGATCTCTGTTCTTGGTTTTTTGCAACTAGTTCTTCAATTTGTGGGTCTATTAGTGAGAGAGCACATCTTAAATCAGTCTCAACTTGGATCTTATTTCAAGCCTTCGACTTGATAGATAGAAGTGCAGAAAACGTTATCTCTAGACTGGACTTTTATTTTTACCTAATAGCCTTATCTCCCCCCCCTCTCGGACTACCCAAATTACTACCCTGGGGGGAACCACTGGTCTAGGGGTAACCCTTTAGCACAACAGATTAATACAGATAAATTCTGAGTACAGAATAAACATGAACATACTATTAATCACTGCTACCCACAACACTGGTTTATTGTTGGGTTTAGGTTATTCATGTGTCCTGACATTTATATGTATCTATGTATCTATTTATGTATCCATTCATAGTAGAAACTTGAAATTTTGCACACACACTCCCCTCAATGAGTAGGGAAAATTTTCTTGTTTTTTGAAAATCCCCACCCCAAATAGGTTTTTAGGGGGGGGGGGTCAATTTTAAATGTAAGTTTATACTAAATTGGTCCTTAGTTTGTGTTCAGTAGCATTCATGCTTGTTCTTTTTCAAATTTGGACTCTTTAGTGCCCAACAAAATGTGAGTGGCGTAACTTATTCATTGACCACGCCCTTTTCCAATTTTTTTAATTGATCACCCCCAACACGGCATGCTGCCAAGAGACGTTAGCCATGTGACGGTTTCTATTGAGTGATTAACTACACCTCTCTTTTCTTTTTAAAGGTGATCTGTTAAGTTCTTCAGTTCATCTGTTTCTTCTTAAGTATTAGCATTAGTTAGTGGCTTTAGTACTGGTTAATAATTGAGACAATAGGGAGGAAAGATAGAATAGAGTGTGGTTAGCATTTAGAAAATTCAGGTGATCTTTAGATATGCTTGATTTATTCTGAAGAGCACTTTGCCACTTTGTAAAGTATACAACGGTTTCATAATACCAGCCATGACTTACGGATGCAAAACATAGATATTAACAAAACGAGCTGAAAACCAACCTAGAATAGCACAGGTCCATGGAAAGAGCAATGCTAGGGATAACTCTAAGAGATAGAAACAGATCAATATAGATCAGAGGGAGGACTCAAATGAAAGATATTATACAAATAATTAAGCAGCAAAAATAGAGATTGGCTGGTTACCTAGCAAGAAGAGGTGACAATAGATGGGGGAAAAGACTAACCGACTGGTGCCCATGGGACAGTAAACAAAGTAGGAAAAGACCAGACACAAGATGGAGGGACGAGATAGAAAAGTTTGCTGGTAAGACATGGCAGAGGTTAGCACAAGATAGGTTGTCATGGAAGCAGATGGGATTGGTCTTTGTCCAGCAGTGGACTTATAATGACTGATGATGATGATGAAAAAAATGCTTAATGAACAGTTTGAAATGGGGGCCTACATTTTCCATCTGACCTGGGCCTATTACCAGCTTTGCATGGTCCTGAATTTATCTTTTCTCACCACATACCACAAAAGGGTGGTTGGTGTAACTTACAAGAAGATTATATGATTTCACTTTGAAATTTCCTATAAAAGGAACAGTCTTGTTTGCAATAGAATAATTGTCTGTTGTATTTTTAATCACCGCTACCAAAGGTTTAGGTTATTCATGTGTTCACACATTTATATGTATCTATGTATCCATCTATCTATCTATCTATCTATCTTTGTATCCGGACTTCGCCCAACCCTAACCGTTCATAGTAAAAACTTGAAATTCTGTACATACACTCCCTTCAATGAGTAGGAAAAATGTTTTTTTTTTGTTTTTTGAAAATTTCTCACCTAAATAAGTTTTTAGGGGTAGGTTCAATTTGATCTATCTATCCATCTGGACTTTGCCAAGCTCTAACCATTCATAGTAGAAACTTGACATTTTGTACACACTCCCCTCAATGAGTAGGGAAAATGCTTTTTGAAAAACCCAACATTGTTAACCATCACTACCAAAGGTTTAGGTTATTCATGTGTTCACACATTTATATGTATCTATGTATTTAGCTATCTATCTATGTATGTATCCAGACTTTGCCCAGCCCTAACCTTCATTAGTAGAAACTTGAAATTTTGTACACACACTCCCCTCAATGAGTAGAGAAAATGTTTTTTCGTTTTTTAAGATTCCCCTCCAAAATAGTGGTGGGTTCAATTTTCAATGTAAGCTTATGCTAAATTGGTCACTGGTTTGTGCCCGCTTTTTTTGTTGAAAATTCAGACATTTTTGAGAGATCACAGCTCAACTTTTTAATTGATCATCCCCAACACAGCATATATGTGTGGCGGTGATTCATAATTTCCCTTAGAATGCTAGTTACTATTATTCCAGATTTTTCACAGAAAATGATTTATTGATCAAAAATAAAATTAAACTTGGTAGTTAATGACCCATAGCAATGTCAATGTGTATTTTATTTTTAAAAAAAAGAAAAGCAAAGGCAGTCTAGTTAATATAATAGAAACGGTCACATGTCTCTTGGCAGCATGCCGTGTTGGGGGTGATCAATTAAAAGATTGGAAAAAAGGGTGGTCAATGAATAAGTTATTTTACTTGCATTTTGTCAGGCAAATTTTCAAAAAACAAGCATGAACTAAGGGACCAATTTAGTATAAACTTACATTGAAAATTGAACCCTCTTTTAAAAACCTATTTGGTGGGGAATTTTCAAAAAACAAGAATATGATTTTTCCTACAAAATTTCAAGTTTCTACTATGGACAGTTAGGTATAATTTTCGAAAAAGAAGCGTGAACACTGCAAGACACAAACTAAGGGATCAAATTACCCCCCACCCCCTACACACAATTTTTTTTTATTGTGGGGTCAATTTTCAAAAAACAAAAAACGTTTTTCTAGACATAATAAGGAGTAAATGTTGAAGCCCTATAGCTCCATTGGTGCAGCCTGTATGCACAGTACATAGATACATAGCCTGACAGCCAGCCAGACCGGCTTAAAAACTGAAGAAACCTACAATGACCCATAGCAATATCAATGTGCATTTTATTTTTAGGTCTGGTTAGTCATTCAATATCACATGACTAACGTCTCTTGGCAGCATGCTGTGTTGGTGGTGATCAATTAAAAAATTGAAAAAAGGGATGATCAATGAATAAATTACTTCTCTCACATTCTGTTGGGCTGAATTAAGTCTGAATTTTCACAAAAAAACAAGTGTGAACACTGCCGGACACAAAATAAGAGATCAATTTAGCCTAAACTTACATTGTAAATTAACCCCACCCCACTAAAAAAACTATTTGGGAGGGAATTTAAAAAAAACCAAAAATCATTTTTTCTAGACATAATAAGGAGTAAATCTTTAAATTTTCAGCCCTCTAGCTCCATTGGTGCAGCCTGTACACGCGGTACATACATACATAGCCAGCCAGCCAGACCAGCTTAAAAACTGAAGAAACCTACATTGACAGTTTTGGTGATAGTTTTTGTTGACGGTTTCTAATTAAACTTGGTAGTTAATGACCCATAGCAATATCAATGTGCCTTTTATTTTTAAAAAAGAAAAGAAAAGAAAACATATAAAATATTCCAAAATTTGAATAATTCAAGGGACATCGTTGGTCTTAAGAATTTCAAGAATTCACGCTGAGTTCTAAACACCATCTTTTTTTTTTTCTTTATTTGGTTTTGCAGCAGGCAATGTTATGGAACTCTCTAATGAAAAAAGTCAAAATTAACTGTGCACACTCATTGGTATTCTACAATCAGGGTTCACACGTCAAATCGTGGCATCTCAACAAAAATTTAAAAAATAAAAATGGATGATTGCTCTGAATATTAAACAAAGTCAATAACTTTTTGAATTTTGAATAAGTCTAAGTTGAAAGTTGAGCAACTAAAAACAAACGTGTCTTCAGTCCCAATATCATCATCATCATCATCGTCATTAACCCATTAACATCGGAGCACCAGAATTTCAGTCATTGCAGTTCTATGGCTAACATTTTATTGTGATTGATGGCAACTCAGTCGACATCCTGTTTACTTTCAACACCTGTGGGGGTCAAATCTGTGACCTCTGCCCAAATATTCAAGATGTGTTTGTGTGTAAAACACTTGTATAAAGAAAGATACTTCAGACTCCAAGTATGATTAAGCACATGTAAGTTGAATAAAAGTCCTATGTGTGAGTTAGGGCTTTTATCTTGCAATGAATAACTGTGTGTGTGTAAAACACTTGTCTATTGGTAATTGTATTCACAAACATTTATACTTGTTTTGTGTGGTAATAAAGTAATCAGAAAGATCTCCCTTTGTTACCAAAGGAAACAGAAGTGATTACTTCCCCTTATTAGAACTCTCCTACTACTATATAAATAAAGGTACTTCAGACTCCATGTATGAGTAAGCACATGTAAGTTGAATAAATGCTTTTCACAAACAAATCTCTTGTCTCTTATTCATTACACATAATAAGGAGTAAATGCTGAACTTTTAAGTAATGTGATCTGTCAATTGGACATTTTTATTAAGTTTTAAAAATAAAAGCTGTTAGCTACAGCCCCTAGGCTTAAGCCTACTCAGCCATATAGTATAATCCGGCCCTGACTACCACCCATATATACTGTGTTGGGGGTTGTGGTAATAAAGTAAACAAAAAGGTCTTCCTTTTGGTACCAAAGGAAACAGAAGTGATTACTTCCCCTTATTAAAACTCTCCTACTACTATATAAAGAAAGGTACTTTAGACTCCATGTATGAGGAAACACATGTAAGTTGAATAAAGCTTTCCACAAGCAAATCTCTCATCTCTTATTCATTACAATCCAGCAATTAACTATATAAAGAGAGGTACTTCAGACTCCATGTATGAGTAAGCACATGTAAGTTGAATAAAGCTTTTCACAAGCAAATCTCTCATCTCTTATTCATTACAGAGAAACATTCAAAGGTAGAGATTGCATTTCATATTGTTGGAAAAATAGGTTTGTAATGGGGGGGGGGGTTAATTTACAATGTAAGTTTATGCCAAATTGATCCCTTAGTTTGTGTCCAGCAGTATTCTCACTTGTGTTTTTGAACATTTGGACTTCTTAGTGATCACTGTCCACCACCACTGTTTAATTTAAGAGGTAAAAAGAAGCATATAGAGGTGGTGGTGATTCATAATTTCCCTTGGAATGCGAGTTATGAATATTTTTCCTAAAGTCTTTTTTTTGTGGCTAGTGGGGGCATTTCATAACATATCAGCAAATATTTACACAAGATATTAGAAAGCAAACAGGGGTCAGAAAAAACATAAAAACCATTAGGAAGCTCAAATGACGAAGGGCAGGCCATGTTGCAAGAATGTCAGACAACCGCTGGACATAACTCACAACTTGTGATCCCCTGAGATCATATGCAAAATTGTGGCTGGCAAAAACATAAGATGGTGTGATGATTTAAACAAGTTTCCACATAGAAAAAAAGGTAGGTTGTCTTTTATATATCTTGTTTGACTTTGTGACTTCCTTCGAAGTCCAAGTCATCACAGTCTGTTTCCAACAACAGACTTTAAAATGCTGTTGCTGCTGCTGTTGCTCTCCGCTGCTGCTGCTGATACTGCTGCTGCTGATACTGATGCTGCTGATGATGATGATGACGATGCTGATGATGATACTGCTGCTGCTGATGATGATGACGATGCTGCTGCTGACGATAGATTTCTGATCTCTTTTGCTTTTGCCTCTGAAGAAAGAAAATACATCAAAGGAAAAGGGGGGGG
>VCCN01005748.1:171014-181191 GCA_006491835.1 Architeuthis dux
TTGAAACTGTTGCCAAAAATATTTTTTCGTAGTGGTGTACTTTTTGGCATTCAATGCTGTAGAGTTAGGTCATAAATAATACCAGATAATATCCGTTTCGATTGTGTAATGTTCCACTAGAAATAATAAAATCCTGCTATATTTGGTTAAGAAGAAAATTAAATTTCTATAAAATAGTGTTAGGGTGTACTCATTTATGGGCGATACTGTAGGTTTGGTTTAACGTGACGTGATAGAAAAACAGTGAAGAGTTTACACCCCTGAACTAGGCGAGGATTGTTCTTGTTCTTCAACTCCAGACATGGACAGAAGTTTGACAATAACATGTTACGCAATTCCATCGCCCGGGTAAAATGTAACTTAAGGCCTTCGTTAATATTGATGATATCTTAAATTCTAGGCGGACGGCTTTACCACCTTGACAGCAGCCAGTTATGCCCATGTCCATACCAATTATCCGACTATGTTGCTAAAGATGGACGCATTAAATATTAGTCTGTCTTACGCTTATCCTTTGTGGCCATTTTAAAAATTATTGATGCATTTATTTCCGAGTTATAAAACAAAATTTAATGAAATATGCCTATCCCATTCGACAAGCACAATTGGTTTCTGTGTACAAACGTATGTACTTAAATTAGTTTGTGTATTTATGAGCGTCTACGTCTCCTTAGGATTACGTTTCTAGGGTCATGTACGCCTATACACGCCCCTATGGAATATATAAAACGTCTCCGTATACATGTAAAAATGTATGAGTGTGAATGTGCGTGTTATTAAATGTTATTCTTTGTTATTTGTTGAAAGATTAATTCACTGAGAAATATTTGGATGTAGAAATTGTATAGTCTGAGGTCACCAGTGTAAATCAAATGTTTGTTTGTTTAAGACGGTGAATTAATATTAAATGTTAAATGTTAAAGTTCATCTGACTCCGTATACAATTAATCTAGCGTTCTTGGTGTTCTCTGAAATATTAGCATGTATGTATTTTAATACTGTTTTGATAATGCTTTAGTTAAACGTAGTCGGAGAATACATGAAAGGCGAATTACAAGAAAAGCAGATATATTTAAGTAAGCATATACAGCGTTGCCCATGAATGAGTACGCCCCTACCACCGTTTTTTTTATAGAAAGTTAATTTTCTTCTAAACCAAACATAGCAGGACTTTATTATTTTTAGTGGAACATTACAGAATCAAAACGGATATTATCAGGTATTTTTATGACCAAACTCTGCAGCATTGAAACTCTGTTGCCAAAAATATGAATATGTTGCTGTCCAAAAATGAGTTAACACCCACGAAAATATAGAGAACCACACCAGAAATTGTGTAAAATAAAGGAGGTAGTACGTTTAGGTTTATTAAAAAATACTATAAGTAGACCAAGTATTGAGATTAATACCAGTTCAAGAGAACTAAAGAAATGAAGTGGTAGTTAAGGTTCTTCAAACATACTACACAGGCAGTGATCTTTCCGAGAAGTATAGTCTGGGTTTTTTCCCCAGATTGACTTGATTCAACATTTATGGTATGGATAATGCATCTGAAAATTCATGTATTCATATGAGTGAACTACAGTGTCACCCATAAATGAGTACACCCCCTATCACTTTTTTTAATAGAAAGTTAATTTTCTTCTAAACCAAACATAGCAGGATTTTATTATTTCTAGTGGAACATTACACAATCAAAACGGATATTATCAGGTATTATTTATGACCAGACTCTACAGCATTGAAACTCTGTAGCCAATGATATTGAATGTTATTATTATTAGATGATGCCTTGTCAAACATTATTATTTTTGATTACTATTTCTTTCATCTTAATTTCAGCTGCTTTTCATTGCAACTACTAAATAAAATAAATACTAAACATAAAGCAAGTGTGACTATCTTACATAAGAGACATAGAAGAAAAGGGTTAGAGAATCTGTGGTCATTATAACATCAAAGCATTTTTCAATAGTAAAACTACACTGTAACTGATTCACAATGGTGAATCCTCCAATATAAAGTAAATATGATCAAGAACCGTGTTCACAATATCTCATGCAGTTGTAGTAAGGAATATAAGGGAAAAACCATCTCATAAAGATTAGATTTGAAAAGCATTGATACCATAACACAAGGCAAAATTATGAAATCAAGCATGGTAGACCATATATACAAGGAAAAAGGAGTGCATCATCTCCTCAAGAATGAAGTCAAAATAGGGAACCACACAAGATATTGTGTAAGGCAGTACATTTAAGTTTATTAAAAAAATACTATAAGGAAACCAAGTATTGAGATACCTGAAGAACTGAAGAAATGAAGTGGTAGTTACGGTTCTTCAAACATACTACACAGGCAGTGACCTTTCCAACAAGTATAGTCTGTTTTTTTCCAGATTGACTTGATTCAACATTTATGGTATGGATAATGCATTTAAAAATCATGTATTCATATGATTGAACTACAGTATTGCCCATAAATAAGTACACCCCTACCACTTTCTTTTATAGAAAGTTTTCTTCTAAACCAAACATGGCAGGATTTTATTATTTCTTTTGGAACATTACACTATCAAAACGGATATTATTAGGTATTATTTATGACCAAACTCTACAGCATTGAAACTCTGTAGCCAAAAATATGAATATGTTGACGTCCAAAGATGAGTACGAAAAAATATCCTGCTATATTTGGTTTAGAAGACAATTAACTTTCTATTAAAAAGTGGTAGGGTGTACTTATTTATGGGCGCTACTGTATGTATCTATCTACATAACCGGACTTCGCCCAGCCTTAACTATTCATAGTAGAAACTTGAAATTGTCAAAAATATGAATATGTTGCCGTCCAAAAATGAGTACACCCCATACGAAAAAATAACAGAATTTCAATGCTGTAGAGTTTGGTTATAAATAATACCTGATAATATCTATAACATAGTTGTAGGGGTGTACTTATTTATGGTCCATAACTGTAAATATTTAATTACATACAGGTTTGGTTAGTCACTCAATAGAAACCGTCACGTGACCAATGTCTTTTAGCAGCATGCCGTTTTGGGGGTGATCACTTAGGAAATTGGTAAAAAAGGATTGCTCAATGAATAAATTACTCCTCTCGACCTTTGTTGGGCCGTGATCTGAATCTTTTCAATAAAAAAAGGCATGAATGCTGCCGGCCACGAATTAAGGGGCAAATTTAGCTTCAATGAGTACACACCATACGAAAAAATATTTTTGCAACAGAATTTCAATGCTGTAGAGTTTGGTCATAAATAATACCTGATAATATATATAACATAACATTGTAAATTGACCCCCCTCCCCGCAAAAAAATCTATTTCGGGGGGGGGGTTAAATTTATTTTACCTGGATAGCTTCTATAATAAGCTCAAACGAATAAAAATAAAGTCATTAAAAAAACACAGAATTTAGAACACGTTGGAGATTTTCTGTGAAACCACCAAAACGTGGTATGTCAACAACTACGTCGGCGTTTCGTTTTTATCTAAAGGCGTAAGGTTTTTTTTCTTCTAGACATAATAAGGAGTAAATGTTAAAATTTTCACACCTCTAGCCCCAATGGAACGACATATACGTGCGATACATACATACATAGCAAGCCAGACCCACTTAAAAACTGAAGACACCTATGTTGACAGTTTTGGTGACAGTTTTGGGTGACGATTTCTGATAAGAGTGTAGTCAATAATAGAGAATACATGCCTGCTAGAAGACTCAGAACAAAAGTGATGCAACATATTTTAAGCAAATATTAAAATAATAAAACTAAAGAATACTGAAAGAAGACAGAAGCTAACTAATGTGCACATGGGGAAAATAGCTTCGAAGCTGATTGAAAAGGGATGTTAACCTCTGCATATACAGAGGGGCTTCATTCAGTGATAGGTAGCGTTTGTTTTACGCCTTTAGCTAAACAAGATGGTGACGTAGTTGTAGACATACTACGTTTTGGTGGTTTCACAGAAAATCTCCAACGGTTTCTAAATTCTGTGTTTTTTAATATTTTTTGTTGTTTTTTGTTTGAGCTTATTATAGAAGCTATCTAGGCAGGGTCGGATTAAGACCACAATGGGTCCTACGGCACCCATAATTTTGGGGCCCACCATATTAAAATTATATGAGATCTGAACAATGAAGACTTACTACTTAATAAATTCAAATTTATAATTTTGAATAAATAAGGAATTGTTGAAGTAACGCAGACATTTTTTTAAATGTAATAGAAAGAGAAAAAACAAAAGGTGATAATTAGACAATGTAAAAAAGTATAAACTAAAAAAGGGATATTTTACCTATAAAATAATATTTTTTTCAAGTGCTAAATGTATCAAGTCATTATTTTATGTATGATCGATCTTTTTCCCATGGGAATAGTGATACAGTTCTATATTGCTATTTATTTGTGGCCCCACTCAATGTCTTGGGTCCTACGCCATGGAGTAGGGTATCCGGCATTTTCATCGCGCGTAAGAAAATCGAAGGAATTTTCATAGCAGAAATGGCTATTTCCTACCCACTTTTTATAGCCGAAACGAAACGAGACGATAAAGTCAGCTTAATCTGTTGTCGCTGATAATCAAAGTATACAAAGTTAAGACGTTGTTGTTTTGTCAATTTGGAATGGAAAATTTTTTTTTTTAAATTCGTACTTTAATAAATAAGTATCGAAAATATTATTAAAATCGAATAAGATGCTGATTTTTGCCATATTTTTAAATTTCTCACGTGTCGATTTCACGTTCGTATTAGCAACCTGAGGTGATAATTTTATTGACAAAACAACAACTTCTTAACTTTGTACACTTTGCTAATCAGCGACAACAGATTAAGCTGACTTTATTGTTTCGTTTAGTTTCGGCTATAAAAAGTGGCTAGGAAATAGCTATTTCAGCGACGAAGATGCGAGCGATTAGAACGCCGCCAAGAGAGTGCCGTAACCCATGGCGTAGTTTGTGTATAGGCTAATCTGGTCCTGTATCTAGGTATAACTTTGGGAGACAAGGTCTCTACATTTGTTCTAAATACAGTCTAAGTTTCATACTTCCAAACGTAATTGAAACTGTATAAAATCTTACTTTAGTCATTATGGAACACAGTGAAAAGTTTTACAAAAGTCAAATTTTATCGTTACAAGTGTGAATGTGTGTGTGTGTTTGTGCGCGTGCAGGGTTCCGATTTACCGTTGCAATGAAGTTCAATTGACGATCACAAAATTCCGCAAACCACTCTCAATTTTCTTACCTCCATTTTGTGAAGTGTATCAAATTATTATTTTCGCCTCCGGTCTTCGCAGATTTCTGGCGTTCAGCCTGTGAAAGGCCTCTGACCTTCTGGTTATTCTTGGAGATGCTGGTGGCAGTTTGGTCATCTTCTTCGTACTCATTGAGTTTTCACACCAGCAGTAACCGGTGGCTTTTTATGGAGTTCAAGTGACAGCAAGTCTCCTAGATTCTCCAGCACTTTTCTCGGTATTCTGGCTGATTTTAGTAATGCTATCGTCTGGACAGTTTCAATTCTTTCTCTGATTTCCAATCCTTCCAAACTCTTTGCAAGGCTCTTCAGAACTGTTCCAAGTGCTCCAATAATGACGGGCATTACTGTCTCTTAGATCTAGTTATTCTTTTTGAGTTTTTAACTTTCAATTTCTTTCTCAATGTTTCTTTGTAGTCTGCTGGAACAACAACCCCCAAAACTTCCATTGAATTTTACTTTTTATTTTCTTCTCTTTTTTATTTCACCCCAATAGTAACTCGTGGCCTTAACTGGAGATCAAGTTACAGCAAGTCTGTCCAATACTCCAGCACTCTCCTCGGTATTCTAATTGATTTTTAATAATGCTGTCATCTGGATAGTTCCGATTTTTCTCGGATTTCAAATTATTCCAATCTCTTGGCAAGGCTCTTCGGGACTGTTCCCAGTGATCCAATAATTATGAGTACAACTGTCACTTTCATGTTCCAAAATCTTTCAGTTCTCTTGCAAGGTCTAGATATTAGAAACAAGTCAACCAAAACTGTCAAAAATAAAACACAGGTTTCTTCAGTTTTTAAGTTGGTCTGGCTAGCTGACTATGTTTGTATCACGTGTTACAGGCTGCACCAATGGAGCTAGTGGGATGAAAATTTAATCATTTACTCCTTTGTTCTTTGTTTATTGGGTATCACTAAGAAGTCCCTTGCTAAAAGGTTCGTCACTAATTGGTTGTAATTGAGGCAACCACATAGACAGATATGGACGTAAGGAAGGTGGACTCATCGTTGAACTGGTGGTTGTTGTTAGTTCTTTTATTCTGTTCTGTTACTTGTAAATACATTATGTACACTACATTTACGTGTATATGAATGAATGAATGAATGAATGGCTTGGCTTCGCGAACGAAGATTTTTGTGAAGGGTATTCCACAGCAGTAGGACCATAGACGGCGGGGCCTGTGTGCGGAATAACCCTCCAGCCTGAGCAGTGAAGTTTTAAGGTGAAGTGCGACTTGCCCAGGGCCGACCCCCCCTTTAAACCAAGGGTTACATCCTATGGACCACCGGAGTGGAGGGAATAGGAGCAGAGCTCATAGGTCGTAGCTTTGACAGGAGTTACTTTCTCCTGGCAAATGCCAGAGCAAGCTATGGGAGTCTACGTGTATATACTCATACATAAATCATACGTATTTAGTATTGATTAGAAAAATACTAAATGAGCAGTTTGGAATGGGGCCTACAATTCTCGTCTGGACTGGACCTATTACCAGCTTTGCATGGGCCTGGATCTGCTTGAACAGCGATATCCAATATCTGGCAAATTCTGTCCTATTCTTTGCAAGGATTAGATCTGTTTTCTGGCTTGCATTGAGTGATCAGTCAAATGTTTCTCCTCAGTATTTTTTATTTGTATCAATTGAGTTTTCAAACCTGTATTCACTGGAAGGGTTGACAGATTAGTTTTCTCAAAGTCGGACACGAGTTTTCTAAAAATCGGACAAAGTTGGTGAACCCTACTCCAATTCTGTCAAAATCGGACAAAAAGAAAATGATGGCTAAAAATAGCTAATAGTGGCTAAAGGTTGCTAGGTCATTATCACAATAATTCATGTAAATAGCTAATAGTGTTTAAAAGTAGCTAGATTATTATGATAATAATTAAAATAAATAACTAATAGTGTCTAAAATTGGCAATTTTGGATGTCCGATACTTAAATCTTTTATTTGGACATACAGGGCGAAAACGGACACGATGTCCGAAATTAGACATAATTGACAACCCTGGTCACTGGTGACATTTTCTAGAGATCAAGTGACAGCAAATTTCCTCAATAATTTTAAGCTCTGGTATTTTTTTTCTAAACTTTCGTTGTAACGGCAACCATTCTAACGGCACTATTTAATGATACACGCAAGATTGTTGTTTGAGATTATACCTTTTCCCGAGCAAATTAAAAAGTAAATGATTTTCTTACTGTATTTTATAATTTACATGCCGTATTTTTTAATTTGCTTGACGTATTTTTTAATTTGCATGCAATATTTAAAAATTTAGCTGGCGTATGTTTCAATTTTCCATTCGTATTTTTAATTCACCCGTTATAACGGCAAATTCGTTATAACGGCATTTCCCGAGGGTGCCGTAATTAAGGGAGTCTACTGTATATTGTTAACGTAAATATTATTAGTATTGATATTTTTTCTCCTCGTGTTCTTTTTCTTTCTTCTAATTCTTTTTCTGGTTCTCTTTCTCCTTCTTTCCCTCTACTTCTTCTTTTACTCTTTCTCCTTTGTTTTTATTATCGGGAATATTAGTAGCTTCTCTCTCTCTTATGAATAGAATATTTCTTCTCTTTCATATTGTTAACATGCAGATTTTCTTCTTCTCTTTTTTCTACTTCTTCTCTATTTATTGTTTCTTCTCTGCCTTTTCTTCTCCTTCGCTTTCTTTCTTTCCTATTTTTCTCCTTCTTCTCCTTTTTGTCGCCTTCTTCTTCTTCTTCTTCTTCTTCTTCTATTTCTTCTTTTCTCCTTATTATTGGGCATATTAGTAGAATCTGATAAATAGAATATTTTTCTTATTCATATTCTTTTTTATAATGTTGACATACATATTATTTCTTCTTCTTCATCTTCTTTTTTCTTCATCTTCTTCCAATTCTCTTTTTCCTTTCCTTTCTCCTTCTTCTACTCGCCCCCCTCCCCCCGGCGACATATTTCTCATGTCTACACCATTCCACAGACAGACTCTCTCCCTGGCACCAATGGTATGAGTGGCTCGTCACTGCCAAGAGAAGAAGTTCCTGGCCAACGGCGACATCAAAGACAAAAGCTGCCCAAGATTGGAATGGAATCATAGACCGGAAGTGGATGCACCGGAAGTGAGCAGAATTCCAGCCTGCTTCGTCCTGTCACTAAACGCCTCGGGTCCGCCCAGCGTTATTATGCCTTGCTTTTAAAGAGGCCATCAATAACTGGTTGATCTAAAAGATGACACTGTCCTTCCAATTGGTTAGCCAGAATCTGGAAAGGCTAGCGAAAAGGCAGACGATAGGAATGGTGTTTTTCCAGCCATTATTACCGACGCCATTATTATATTTGCTTCCTTCTTTTCTGCTTTTCTTGCCATGGAAAAGGCTGTCGGCGCTATTCTTACAACAGAAGGGTAGTAGGATCATAGTTCTTCTCCAATTTGTGAGCATGCGCGTGCGCACACACGTTTTGCAACAGACGCAAATATTAATGTGCACACTAAACGTTAGTTATCTAAAATAATGTAGTAATTAATAATTATACTTATATTTATATTTATAAGTACAGGTATACCTTAAGTGCGGTTAATTCGTTCAAAATGTATGTACTCTTTAAAACCGCACTGTTCAAGGTCTTATTATGATTTAATGTGTTTTTTCCAGCTTATACTTAGTTGCACTAATTTTTACAGCAATACAATAACCGTACTACATCAAAACCCGCACTAATTAAAACCGCACGTTAGTGCTGTATAATAATGATATATTATAATTATACTTATTGAAAGAATATTTAGCTATGTTTCTGTTAACTAGCTAGTTAAAATCTTAACTAAATACGTTATTTCATAGAATGCAATCGTACTTGTATCATATTAAAATATACCAATACAGTTTTATTTGCCATGAGAAATAGGCTGTGCCAAAATTATCTGGAAACAATTTCAAGTTTACATTTGCACAATAATTCCGTGCAAACGTACTTTTGTCACAGGGAAAGAATTTTGCACAACAAAGATTTTTGCACATACAGGGGACATTGAGCAGGAGTAGTTATTTATAACAGTTAGAAAGAATAGATTTTACTAGTACAAGACAAACTGGTTTTTGAAGAGGTTTGCGTCCTTACTCAGTTCCAATCTATGCATTTAAAGAAACACATTTTGCCTCAACTGGAATCAGTTTTCCAGACTTAATCTATGTATCCCGTGCATGTTTGTTTGTGTGTTAGTGTGTTTGTTACCGGAACACAGCATACACGGCACATCGCAGCGCAATTTTGGTCAGCGCAATACCGTTAAAATGCTTTAACTTGGAGAATAAAACAATTTCCAGTCCAATCGGTCCATCAGTTTTCAATAATTTCTAATCAATTGAAAAACAATGTCTGCCCCAGGGAGATAACTCTAGGTTTATTAACTGCGAATTACGTCGTTTCCATGAGTTTTCCCAACGCTTCTCCGTCAACCATAGTGGCATATCAGTGACGATACTTTAATAGTAATAGCAGCAATGCAATATAAGATCAGGCACAATATAGTAGGAATTATGTAAACGACTTGGGTTTGATCAAGTAAGCAAATATATATATATATGGTAGATATTATTAGACAATGTGGAAAAGAAAGATTGAGAAAAGCGTGTTACGTCTCAAACATGTTTATTATCATGAAGATAAATCTTTATGCATCTCGTCGTTGAGAACACGTCATCAGAAGAGATTTGAACATAGCATCTATGCATTTAAAGAAACACATTTTGCCTCAACTGGAATCAGTTTTCCAGACATAATCTATGTATCCCGTGCATGTTTGTTTGTGTGTTAGTATGTTTGTTACCGGAACAGTCGTGCGATCATCCATGTGGTATAGTGTGAATGAAATGGGATGTGTTTTGTATGTCCAGGTGACCTGGTTTGTTAAATGGG
>VCCN01005748.1:653863-666367 GCA_006491835.1 Architeuthis dux
ACATAAGTGCTTCTGCCATTGCGTGCCAGTATGAAAAGTTTGCCCGGGGATACAACCCTAGAACAACCAATATAAAGTTGTCCATGGGAAAAGCATGGATTAGTCAGGTAAAGGTAAAATCATGAGAGATTGTCCTTGTGCCTTGTTAAAATTTGATTATTTTAGTCTGAAAACGTTTTACAAACAAAAGTATAAAAAAATCAATTTTCTTAGCCTCTAAAGTTTTCCTTAGGTTTCCTTATTTCAAATCATCTGACCATTTCCAATCATACAGAAAGAAGGACCTTGGCACAAATGCTGAGATGAATGCTTACTGGTCAATTTATATGTGTTCCCTAGCCAAATCCACATCAGTATTTTGCAACATGTACATTAACATATGGTTCCATAAAGAGACATGTCCTTTGATCATGCTATCCATGACACTATTCATTTATGCCACATAGCTTGAATATATTTCAATCGGTTCTGAAAGTCTTCAAGTTAGTGAATGAGTTGCCTTAGACCTGCTTGTCTAATACTCTGCTTATTTGTCTTAAAGAAAAAAATCTTAAAGTATAAAGGTCCCCAGCAGAAAACGGTTGAGAGAGAGAGTAGCAATTAGTTGTTTATTAGGACTGTTGACTCCGAGATAACCGATTTTTTTTTTGATTTTTTAGATTTTTTTATTATATTCAAACCATGAAATTCTTAAAAAACGTTATATATTTTCAGTAATTAGGTTCCCAAGATCCTGTATAACAATTTTCATTCTAATTGGTTCAGCAGTACCAAAGTTCAATATTTTTTGCATGTTGACATATGGTTATTTACATATAAAATGTAAACAAACATTCAGATTGACTGTAATTCACCATTTTTCAATTCCTGGGGGGTTTGTCAACATTGTAGCCAAAACGTTTTTGCTTATAAAATGTAAACGAACAATCGGATCAGCCATAACTCACCATCCCCCCTGTAGAATCTCTCCACAAGCCTACATACAAAATTTCATTGAAATATATTAAGGAATAACAAAGTTATCCAATTGAGAAGAAGGATACAACGACGACAGACACCCATGGCGAATGATAGTCCCCAGGGGATAAAAAACAGTTATATCATATGACTGTGTAAAGAGCCCACTTCTTTAGCAAAGGAATCGTGACACTACTATTGTAGAGTAGAGTATAATCTATTGGTTGCCTGAATGCCACACTTGTTTTGTAACTGTTTACCCTAGAATATTACTGACCCTTGGAAAGCACTTCCTTTTACAAAGAGAAAAAGCTAGACAACCCACCAGCAAAAGAGATTATCTATTTTATGAGAGAATACCTCTCAAGTGCAAAGCCCACTGGGAATATCTTCTATCTCTCCTACAAGGCTGGGGGTTTATTCTGACCTTCTCATATTACTCATCAATTTCTTCTTTTGTTCAAAACTCCTGGGTGGATGAACTCTGCCAGTAAATTGAAGAGACTACAACATGATGATGATTATGATAATATCACCACCACCACCATCATCATTATCATCATCATCGTCATCATCATGATAATAATACCACCACCAACATAATAATGATCATGATGATATCACCATCATCATCATTATCATCATCATAATAATGATGATGATGATGATAAATATTATCATCATAATATGATATAGAGTGCCATACACCCTAGCTTTTTTTTCTATTAATAGGGTTTTTGCTAGACTTTGTTTTATTTTTTCTTGTTTTTTATATTAGTGTCTATATTATTATGAAGATGATGATATCACCATATTCATAATAATAATAATAACAGATTTGGTTAGTCACTCAATATAAACCATCATTTAACTAATGTCTTTTGGCAGCATGCTGTGTTGGGGGTGATCAATTAAAAAAATTGGAAAAAGGCGGGTGATCAATGAACAAATTACTTCTCTCACCTTTTGTTGGGCCGTGATCACTAAAAAGTTTGAATTTTTTTTAGAAAGTGTGAATGCTGTTGGACAGAAACTAAGGCACCAATTTAGCATTGACTTACATTGCAAATTGAACCCTCCCCCCACTAAAAACCTATTTAGAGGAGGATTTTGAAAAAAAAAAATGTTTTTTCTAGACAGAGTAAATGTTTAAATTTTCATCCCTCTAGCTCCATTGGTGCAGCCTGTACACATGATACATACATAGCCAGCCAGCTGGACCAACTTAAAAACTGAAGAAACCTATGTTGACAGTTTTGGTTGACGGTTTCTAATAATAGACAGTACCGTAAAATGGGGTTACTTGGGTCACTTTTTAAATTTGTAACATTGTAATTACCCCTCTATTATAAGAAATGTGAATATTTAGTTGTCTCTAATGAACTAAGACAATCCCTTCTTTCCAATAATGTAACTTCAATAATTAAATGCATCTTTTCTTAGTTGTATTTTTTTTTAAAAACCATTGGTCCAAGTAATCACTGCTTGTAGTAACTTGGACCACTACAGACATTTCAATGATTTGCCCAAGATTGAACATCTATAAGGTTTTAAAAATACATTTTTGAACACCTATGAAATATATATATCCTAATCAAGGCCTACCATTAATAGCAACAAAATAGCGATCAACATCAGTTTGTTTGCAGTGTTTTTTTGATACTGGTAAGAAAAGAGTTCTGGTCCAAGTAACATGGCAGTCCAAATTACCACAATTCTCTAAAAAAATTGGCATAGCAATAGATTTCTTGGACTTTTGATCAAAGACTACATCAAAATTGTGTTTTATTAACAGATCTACAGAGTTCATGCATAACAATAATACATCTCGTATTAATATTGGCCATAACACACATTTGGGCAGTCCAGGAGGGACCCCATTTCAAATCTTTTTAAAAAATGCCAATTTCCAGAGTTGTATTAGAAAATGCTTTAATAAGCTCATGCCACCTAAAATCTAAGCTACAGACATCATAAAAGCATATTTCAACCCAGTGCTAAAATTGTAATATGCAGCAGTTGTTGCAGAAACGCAAAAAATACAGAAAATATGTTGCCAGTTTTTTTTCAATGCTTATTGGCCCGAGTTGCCTGGGTGGTTCAAGCAACCCCATTTTATGGTAACACACGCCCTAGCTTTTTTTCTTCTTTTAGAGCAATAGGGTTTTGGCAAGACTTTGTTTCATTGTTCTTGTACTGTGACTGAAATGTTTAAAAACAATATAGTGGAATATTAGAAAAGAATTTGCACAAAAAATTGTATTCTAAATAACTTGTAAGCAAAAATGAAGTATGTCAATAAATAGAGTGGACTGTCCAAAGAGTGTGGAATAGCCCTCAGGGCTGCACTAATGAAGTTTTAAGGGAGTGATTAAACAATTTCACACAGCATAAGTACCAGTGTTCTCTGACTACAAGTGACTGAAACTACTTTTTTTCAAGTATCGTCATCAGCTATCATAAGTCCACTACTGGACAAAGGCCTTTCCCAGCTTCTTCTATATTGACCGTGACTGTGCTAACCTCTGCCATGTGTTACCAGCTAAACTTTCTATTTCATCTCTCCATCTTATTTCTGGTCTTTTCCTACTGTGTTTGCTATCTCTAGGACACCAATTGACTAACCATTTGTACCATCTATTATCCTTCCTTCTTGCTATGTGTCCAGCCCATCTCCATTTTTGTTGCTTAATTACTTCTATGATATCTTTTACTCTGGTCTGCTCACAGAGCCATGTTGACCTTTTGCTATCTCTTATTTCTAACATTACTCTTTCGATTATTCTTAGTTTGTTTTCAAGTGATTTTGTTAGTTTCTATGGTTCACAAGCATACATCATAGCTGGTATAATACAGGCTATCCCCCAATATAATGCGATTCGTTATAGCACGGTTGGCAATATAACACGGGTGGTGGGTGGACCCCAACATTTTTACCTATATTATTGGCCACAAAACTGAATAAAAACAGAATTTCCCCTTGAACCCATAAGCCCGATATTTTGGGCTGAGTGCTATTTTACTACACCATATTTGAGGACAGGGGTGACACAACTCCCACCCCAACCCCCACTAATAAATATATTTTACTTACACCGGCTAACCAACTGTAAAAAAATGAAATGAATTCGACAAAAAACATTTCAGTAGTCAACAAGCAAAACATTTTTTTTAATTAATCCCTTCCCCTTCTCCCTTTCCCCTCAGGAGTTTAGCTACAGGATTTCTGAAAGTGAATCAGCTTACAGGTTGAAAAAGTTAAATCCTTGATGTAAATATGTAAATATTTTGTTTTTAAATAATGAAATTTGGTATACTTTGTGATATAACATAGTTATTTTTGTGGTATTTTACATATAAAAGGCATATATGCAAATGAGTATGTTCATTTGGTTGTATGTTTGGTTGTCTGTAGTGTCTGCTAGCTGAGATCCTACAACTCATAATGGACTGGTCCAAATGAGATAGATTGTACAACGTATAATAGAATTCAAGGGTGGAAAAATGAGACATGCCGTTCCTGTATCAAAGAAGTACACCCTGACCAAATTCAACCCGTGTCTGTCAACGCAACGCAACAATGTCCTTTCAACTTCCTTTGTGTAAAAATGTGACATTACTTTCTGAACAACCCAATACAATTGAAGCATCAAAAATCTCAGGGTGAATATGAATGTAAAGCTTTATTGCACATCAACTGCAATATAATGGTCATGTTGAAATTTCAGGTGGGAAACAGGATTCTAAATGTTTTTATTTGAATATTTAAGACTTTATTGCCAAAACATGCTTTTTGTATTAAAACACACATTTATGTTTGATATTTTAAGATCCCAAGATTTCCAGAAACAAATTGAAATATGATTAAATTTTTATAAGTTTGTGCTAGACAATACAATTTTCTGCAAATATCTACTTATATAATAAGCCAGGTGATGGACTATATTTTCTGTCTGTAACATTTGTCAGAGCAAAGAGGTATACTAAATTTTGGTAACCCTATTTCAGACATAAGATGCCCGGGATGATAGGCAAGATTCTTACCATTGGACCACTGACCAATTTATAAAATCTTTTTAAAGAAACAAACTTTGTGCGGGGATCGAACCCGCGTCCACCTTGGAAGCCACCTATATGCGGTGCTGTTCTACCTACTGAACTAACGAAGATCAGATAATAGACAGGAGTCTTTTATCCTACACTTTGTTGGCTTCTCCATTCACACGTTCCGATTTTAGGCACGAATACAGTGCGGCTCTCTTATGTCAACAGTATGAAATCAAATTATGGATAATTGTATATCCAATCGACAGAATATAATAATTATAATGACACTTATTAGTGAGAGCCTATATTTGCCCGGCGTCGGTGTGAGTGACTGCTAAACGAGCGTCCCAAATCGTAAATGTGAATAAAGAAACGAACTTCGTGCGGGGATAAAAATTACATAGTAGTGGTCAGTCAGCAGCTGCTGCAGTATTAGTAGTATTAGTAGTCATATTACTTACAATGAAATCAATACTTGCTAAACCTAATCATCACCCGACATGGAAAGAATTAAGGTTTTTGGGGGGGTTTTTTTATGTTTGTAATTATTTGAATTCATTTATAATTTAAAATTATTTGAAGTCACTTGTATTTTTTCAAATCATATTAATGCTTTAAACTCATTTAAAATAATTAAAACAAAATTTAACCTTTTCTTTGAAGTTTCCAGTTTTCCTTTTTAAAAGTAGTCTACTAATATAATGAGCCAGATAATGGACTATATTTTCCATTTGTAACATTTGTCCAGGGAGATAACTATTCAATGCTAATTGTAGAGTAGCCTCTTACTGATTTATTAAAAAGTCAGGGTTCATTCTGGATTAACATATCCAAGAAAATGCAGAGCAACTAACGTTTTTGATATTTTTAAGTACAGTACAACTGTAAAATTATTTAAATACTGCTGTCATTTTTTGACAGCATGGGTAAACTAGTATATACTAGTCTTGCACAGACTGAATTTAAAGATTAGATTCTTCTTCTATTAATTAACCATAACAAATGCAATTCACCAAGAAAGACATTTATATTTTATCGAAATACTTTTAGAGAAACTGAGACATCATCAATTCTCTCTGAATGTTGTGTCAGTTACAATGGTTTTGCCCTATATCCATATTTTTGCCTGAAAATTCTAGCCATTTTTTTTCAACAAAATCTATTTTTTCCTCTCTTTCCAGGTCAACCTGGTCCCAAAGGAAATAAGGGAGAAGCTGGATCTGAGGTAAGTTCCTTTTTACTTTCATTTGTTTTTTTTGTTCCATGTACAGGTTTCCACCTGCATCCGAAAGTAGAGCATTCCTATGACACCTTCGCAAGTCGAAATGGCATAAAGCGGAGAAGCAATTACCATTAATTTATATGGGAAAAAGGTTTCAACATTCCAAGACCAAAAAAATAAACTTGTTCTATGTCTGCCAGTTTTACGCTGAGAGTAACACCCTTATGAGCTCTCTTAGGCTTTTCTAATACCTTAGGACACATCTTGCTAACGGATGCACCAAATAAAGCACAGATACTAACAGACACAGTTCAAAGCTATGGCAGATTGAGGTCTTTTGTAAAAGCGGGAGATACCTGTATTCTAATTGGAGATTATACTTTGAAAGCCATGGAAAATATTTTGATAACTACATGATGCCATGCATTTAAATGAATAAAAGAATACTGGAAACCTTTGCATCAACCTCAAATTGATGGAATACACAATCTAGCTGAAAAATGGCATACGGTCATAAAAAGCCAAGAAAAATACTTTGATGAGTGAATAATGATGCTATGAATAAAAGATGTTATCAAAAAGAATACTGGAAACTTTTGCATCAACCTCATATGATGGAATACACAATTTGGCTGAAAAATGGTGTGAGCCAAGGAAAATACCTCGATGAGTGAATCATGTTATGAATAAAAGATTCTTTCAAACAAATACTGGAAACTTTTCCATCAACCTCATATATATGATGGAATACACAATTTAAGCTGAAAGATGGCGTGAGCCATGGAAAATACCTTGATGACTGAATAATGATGCTATGAATAAAAGATTTTGTCAAACAAATACTGGAAACTTTTGCATCAACCTCATATGATGGAATACACAATTTAGCTGAAAGATGGCTTGAAGTCATAAAAAGCCAAGGAAAATACTTTGATGAGTGAATGATGATGCTATGAATAAAAGATTTTGTCACTAAACATGCAGGAAACCTTTCCAACAATTTTATACATTCACAAACTCGAACACACACACACAAACAGAGGAGATTCAACTTAATGAGGTGCCAGTTTCCTTCATTTATTGTTGCCTGCAGCCAGGCCAGTTGTGCTATTGAGCATACAGTACAGATCGGTCTTATCCATAGGAGGATTAACGGGATTGCCACAGAAGGGTCTCTGCATGATCTCCTACTGCTTATGGCACCTGGTATTCCTAGAAGGTCACCCATCTAGGTACTGACCAGCATTGACGTTGCTTAATTGGTGATCATTCGAGAACCTGTCTGTTCAACGTGATTTAACCATAATGGCTACCAGGGCATCTCTTTATTTTTGCTGAACTAAAATCCAAAATAAATCGTTTATAATTGTAATAAATTTGTTTGCATATTAGGGCCAGGAGCCATTTAATTGGGCCAGCATGAACAAATCAAAATGACTCTTTAGTTGGTCGTTGCTGGCTTACTTGCTGCTTAGTCCACCTCTGTCTGACAGTATCTGCTGTATATTTGTTGTTAGCAGCCCAGTAGAGTTTAGGTACAATTATGTCATTTAGTACACTGCATCTTAAACTGGTGAATGACACCCAAACGTGAATGAAATTATTTTGGGGGTGAATGAAACTACAGGAGTGAATGAAGCGTGAGTGAAACACACAGACAGGGTGAATGACTTAATTTATTCAGATATTTATAGTTTTTCTATTCTTAAAAAAAGTAATTCTTGTGGTAAACAGAAGAAAACATTTCTAAAAATCTAATTCTAAATTCTAAGGCTGTTGTTTACTAAGTGTAAACTAGAAAAATTCTAATAATTTAAATTTTGGTCGCTCCTAGTTTCCTTTTATATATTAGAAACCGTCAACCAAAACTGTCATCATAGGTTTCTTCAGTTTTCAAGTTGGTATGGATGGCTATGTATCACACATACAGGCCGCACCAATGGAGCTAGAGTGATGAAAATTTAAACATTTACTCCTTATTATGTCTAGAAAAAACGTTTTTCTGTTTCTGTTTTTATTCACCCCCCCCCCCCGAAATAGGTTTTTAGTTGGGGGGATCAATTTGCAATATAAATTTATGCTAAATTGGTCCCTTAGTTTATGTCCAGCAGCATTCACGCTTGTTTTTTGTGTTTTTCTAAATTCAGACTTTTTTTTAGTGATCACAGCCCAATGAAAGACAAGAGAAGTAACTTATTCATTGATCACCCCCAACACGGCATGCTACCAAAATACATGTGATGGTTTCTATTGATTGACTAACCAGAACTGTTTTTTGTTTCTTTTAAATTATGAATTTATGGTTCAAACCTTACTGGTAGCATTTTCATCAAAGTAACTTAATTTTACCACTACCACTACTTAATTTACGAGTTAAAAGAGGGATAATTCGGTGGCGGTGATTCGTAATTGCCCTGGGAATGCTAGCCATTTATGTTTCCTACAATACATCTTTTACACTAAAACTGAAAATGTACTTATTTAAATTGTTTAAAGGTTGCTTTGCATATCCAGGGCAGCTTCCTAATTGGGACAAATTGCTCTATTTCCATTGTGTCCCAATTAACCAGAATTTATTCTGTTTCTGTGTTATGTATATAAAATTGCTATTTTACTTCTTTTTTTTTGTACTTCTAAAATCTTTTTTTATTTGACAGGGTCTACAAGGAGAACATGGAAGCAAAGGGAGTGAGGTATACCAAGAATATCTCCTTTTTTATTCCCCTTCTTTGAACTCTTTCTATAATTATAGTTACATTTCTTTATTTACCTCTATTTTCTTAATTACTCTGGTGCTTGCTAAGCTTTTTGTGGCTAATAAGACTATATAAATCAGTGTTTTCCAATGAAGTAGCTTTTTCTTGATTCGATTATTGCCCCATAGATTTGGCTCACTGGACTCATTTGATCCAAAAATAAAAGGTGACACCTGAAACAGAAGGCTTAATCTTATCATTTTTAATGTCACAAAACACTGATAAATTTTTCTACAACTATTCATATAATAATTTTATTATTCAAATGGTTCATCGGACAATTGAACTCCTTCTTGTTGTTTGTTGTTTGTGCTCAAAACAAACAAAACAACAAGAAGGAGTTCAATCATCCGAAGAACCATTTGAATATTAATGACCTTTCTCAACTATAGAAAATAATTTTATTATTATTTATAATATGATTAATATAATAATATTATTGTTGTGACAATAACTTGTTATATAATTTTCTATACCAAGTAATGTATACAGGTATATCTTGATTAGATATTAATTCGTTCAGAAATGTTCTGTACTGTTCAAAACCGCACAGTTTAAGATCTTATTATAACTAAATGTGTTTTTGTATTCAGCTTATTCTTGGTTACATTAATTTGTACAGCAATACCGTAATCATACTACAGCAAAAACCTCATTAATCAAACCGAACTATTCAATGTATTTAGTATTTAAATCTTATGCCATTCATAATCTCCACTCCTGATGTAGGGGAGATAACTCTACCGTATATTTTCACATTTGAATTATCTTTATTTAAGGGAAACACTGATGTAAATAGTACGGCTTCTTTTATCGTCATTTACGCTTCTTTAGTAAATCTTTTAACTATAAGAAGGCAAAATGCCTGGGAATTATCAGAACAATCCTTTTATTTCATGTCCTTCGTTGTGAGGGGGGAAATAGATGTAAGAAGAGTAAGCATGCCTTACATGTATAATGTAAATGCATTGCTGATGATTTACTATTGATTTACATTGTAAATGATTTTACTGTAGAAATGCATTGAAAATCAGTAATGCAAGCATTACTGGCAGAATAGGGCTATTATATGTATAATGTAAATTAATTGCTAATTGTTTTACGATAGAAATGCATTGAAATCAGTAAGAAAGGAATTGTCGGTGGTCAGGAAAATCAAAAGGACTTAGAGTAAAAAACAAGTAGTTTCATTATCTTCCATATTAGCGTCCCGCCATTCCAGAAATTCCACCTTTTTGGGGGTGGAATGCGGGTGGAGACTGATTATTTCCCATGCAATTTGCCTTTAAAATATCAATCATCTTTAAAACAATCGTAAGTTAAAAATGATTCATTCTATTTCTAAATATATTTTTTTTTTTGTAAATTATCCTCGTTGCTATTTTTCTAATTTGCTATTTACTGTATATTTTGGTGGAGAAGAGGACACTTGAAACATCCCCCCCCCTCAAAAAAGGTGCCATCCTATAAGCCAGATACAAAAACAGTGAACTTAAAATTCTACTCAAAATACCATTTGATTGGTACCATAACCTGCCCAGAACTCACCCTATAACAAATGTTTTAGCCACCGGTATATTAAACATCTGACAAATATATATACAGGCACCGCATTAATATTACCAGTAATGTTGGACAGCTTACCGGAGATGGTGACCGATCGCTGAAGGCTAGAAAATATGCCAGTGTCAGTTACATTAAACACCATTTTTCTTTTGGTCATTAATGGTCTCCCCCTCATTACAGACATGTTTATTCTAAGATCCTTTGTGACTAGATTGCTAATACAAAAACACTGAACTGGTTAAGACAGAAGCTAGTGACAGGCTGAACCATGAATCAGTGCTTCACCCACCTACTGGCCACACCCACCAGCTCAGTCAACACTGCACTACACGTATGGTATATAAAGGAATCTTATTATATGCCTCACTAATAAGATACCAACAATTCAAACTATTTACAGGTAATACATTAAGGCAGTGGTTACCAAACTTTTCTGAATCACGGCAGCCTTAGTATATGAGAATTTTTCACACCACCCTAAGTAAGTACTGAACAGTGGGTCTCCTCCTTTGGTCTGTGTTGTATAATCACTCTCACAATGCTTATTAATGTTTAATAAAACTGTTTCATTTATACAAAAACAAGGACTACAACTTTTTAAAAAATACTTAATTTAAATAAACTTTTCAATTTTTATTATTAACTTGTATTATTGAAATATTTTAATATCCTGCAGCGCCCCTACCGTTGCTCCTTGGGGTGCTGCGTGCACACTTTGGGAATCACTGCATTAAGGTATTATCCTGTTACTGGTAATACATTCAAGTTATTTAATTCATTATATTGGTATAACACTGTATCTGTTGTTTGGTGCTCACTGACATAAACTTCACGACCCTAGTCTTATATTATCCATATGAGCTAAAGCGATGAAATTCAGACTTAAATTGGGGTCTCCTCATCTTATCTGAGGGTCACTTTTTCCACCGGAATATACAGTAATTATCTTTTTTAATTATCTTTTTTTCTTCATTGCCATTTTGTTTGTGACTTTCTACTGCAAGATTGACTGGAGTTTTTCTGGTATTTCTAGAGAAAGTGGCACCAAGAATGCAATGACAAAGAAAATTCTCAAATGTGCTTTGGTTGCAGCTGTTGTGTTTCCCTAATGCTTATTGCTCACAAAAATGCAAAGTCTTTTGTAGGTTACTATTCAGGTGATACCATATTGCAAAAAAACACCTTTACCAAAATTTCACTAGGATCCATTAAATCGAGTATCTCATTTTTTTTATTGTGGGGTATCTCATCACCTTTTCAAATTCTGGGGTATCTCATCACCTTACATATATATATACCACAAGTTCACCATTATGAAATTCTGCATTTAATAGGCGGATATTATTGTATTGTTTATTATGAATTTTTGATTAAGAACCAAGTTTCATGGTTTCTACACTTAATTTTTGCTGTTAACATGAATTTTCAACACAGCGGTTATTTGAAATCTGCTTTAGGAGAAAAAAATATTTTTTAATTTAAAATGAATACATTAGTAATCATAAAGAAATGGTGTTTTTTCAATGTGACCTCATCTGAACAGTGACCAATATATATATATATATATATATATATATATATATGACGACGAAACAGCGCTGTATGTGGATTTGACAATATATATATATATATATATATACACAAATGTGAGTCATCAAACATTTGTCATTCAACAATTATTGAAGTGCTTCCAATCAACAATCAAGGAATGAAATGCTTGCATCAGAATTGTTTTGTTCCATCTCTTGGCAGGATTGAAACTTTATATTTCTTTTTTTGTGAAATTTTCATAATTTTAGGGCCCAACAGGTCCACCTGGCATCCCAGGACTGAAGGTGAGTTAACAATCTTTCTAAATTATGACATATTATCACTCTTTCTATAAGAGATTGTCTTTCCAAATTATGATATGAGCATCTTTTCAAATTGTGGGGGATCTCATCACCTTTTCAAATT
>VCCN01005748.1:666632-682921 GCA_006491835.1 Architeuthis dux
TTTTCAAATTCTGGGGTATTTCATCACCTTTTCAAATTCTGGGGTATTTCATCACCTTTGCAAATTATGGGGTAACTTCTTACCTTTGCAAATTGTGGGGTATCTTATCTTTCTGATTCTTTCTAAACTATGGGATATAATATCAAAATGTATAGACGTCATATATTCTCTAAAAAAAACAAAGGCAAAGTAAATTGCATATTTTCATCAATATATTGGTTCCTGGGACTTGTCGATTGGATATCTATCTACTTTTATAATGAACAGTGTGATTTTTTTGTTTCTCTGTACATAACAATGGACTCTTTCACTTAAAGGTAACAATTTTGCTGATAAAATATCAAAAGGGACTCTTACACTGAAACTAGATCAGAAGTTTCTTTTCTAAAAAAGATTATCTTGTAGAAATTCAAATATAGTGAATTAAGAGATTAAGTAGTAATTTTAATAAAATGGATTTTATTATTACTTGGATTTTGCTAATCAGTTAATAAGAAAATGATATTTATACCATTTCTTGTTAATTCAGAGATTTATTTCCCAAGCATTTAGAGAAATTGACAGAAATTTTAAGCAGACAATTAAAACAGCCTTTGACAAGTGGCAAGGCCTTTTATTTATATCATAAGATTATTCTCCAAAGATTAGTATAATATTGTATAGCTAAATTAACTTTTAAATTCATACAAAGAAAATAGAATGTCAATGACTCCTGATTGAAATTATCTCCCTTTGACCATTTGGTGAATTTTTAAAATCTTTTTTTATTCAGTTCACAAAAGAGTACTACCATTTTTAATGTTATTCATTGAAGATTTCCACTGTCAATTTCAAGTGGTTTATGAATTTAAGAATTAATAACAAACATAACAAAACCTATAATCCTGTCCCTTATTCAGAAGTGACTCTGCAAAATCTAATGATGATCTAATCTTTTGATGAAAACTCATAAAGAAATATGAATAATTTCTTAATTTTCAAATTAATCTTAATTTCTAATTACAGGGTGAAAAAGGAGGCCGTGGAATACAGGTATGTATTTAATTTACTTAGCGCATAATTTTTGTAAATATTTATTCATGTTTGGAGTTGAGGTTAAATATCAGAAAAATGTATTAAATAATGATACTAATTTAATTTGTGCTAAGAACCAAAACTTATAACTTTAGTACTTGACCCTTCCAAGACTAACCGATTATGGTGCTTAAGGCCTGAATTTTAAAAACGCCAAAAACGTGTTAATTTTTTATTTAATGGTTAAAGACAACTATCCTTTTATTAAATCAAAGATTTTCCATATTTTGAATAACCAAATAATTACTGTAATCCTTACTATGAAAATTGATTTGTTCTTTAAGGTGTTTCTTGGATTAAAAGGGTTAAGTTTTCATCTGCATTATCGTCTCTGTATTTATTTTATATTCTACCCTGCTTTTCAAGATGTGTTTATTAGTTTTTCTTTTCTTTTTCAGGGGCCAAAAGGTCGAAGTGGTTTCCCTGGCTACCCGGTTGGTGATATTTCAAGATTTGTGTCTGCAATCACATAACATTCAGACTACTTCACTTGTACAATGATTTCAGAGTATCTCTCATACCAAACAGTTTAAGGCTTACATGTTTTGTTTTTTTTTCAGTATCTTTTAATGATATTAAATTCTACTCTGAACATTGTTTTAAATTATCTACCATATTTCACCATGTATAATACGCTACCTTAGATAACCAGCACCCTCCGATTGAGCTTCAATTTCAAATGAAAAATACATTATCCTGTGTATACAATTATGTATAACAATTATGTTTCTGTAGATAATACACACATGGCAGGGCTCCAGACTAACCTTTTTCACTACCGTCCCAGAACCATCCCAAAAAACAATTTTAACCATCCCAAAGGAAATGTAAACCATCTCAAAAAAACAATTTTAACCATTCTGAAGGAAATGTAAATGGTCCCAAAATCAAAATCTTGTTTCTTTACTTTGTTATTATCATCTATAGTTGTTAGTTGTATAATAAAAACACCATTAAAATGTTGAAGAAATAAATAATTGTCAAACTCCAGTCCAAACTTGTTCTACCGTAACAAAAACAACAAAACAAGAACAATCCTCACCAAATTTTTTTAAAATAAAAAACGTATCTTCCCCGGACACCTCCAAGACGGAAGTGATTTTTTTAAAAAAACACTTCCGTCCCAGAAGCATCACGGGGAAGATATTTGTTCACTGCAAACATATTTTTACCATCCCTGGGACTACAGGACAAAATTAATTTCGAGCCCCGTCACCAGGATTTTTAGCTCAAAATTGTCAGGGGGTAAAAATGCGGTTATACATGGTGAAATAGAGTATTTATGCAGTCTATAATTTTGATAAGAGTCATTATCATCCAAGATTTGTTTAGACTACTGAATCCATTCTTTATATTGCATCTGTTGTTTCCACAAAGTTTCAGCCGATCCATTCTACAGCCTTCTTCAGGTGTACAATCCATTGCTGGGAATGAGCTGAACCAGTTGGTATATTGACCATCATTTCTTTCCTGTTTGCCAATTTCTCTGTAAAGAAAAAAGACCTTTCTCTTTCCTTATGGATTGTATAATTGAAGAAAGCCATAGAATGGATTGGCTGAAATGTTGTAACAACAAAAGCAACACAAAGAATGAGGTAAATAATCTCAAACTCTTGGATTATCTAGTTATGCTTTTTTATTATTTTTATAACGGCAAAAATGTTTCAAAATTTGATTGATGATGATTTTAGTATTTTTACCTTCAGTCAAATAGTGTAAGTTTAGCGCAGAACATCCCGGGTTTGATTCCCGGTATGAGCAAAGAGTGTGGAAAACTCTTCATTAGGACAAATGTCCCTGTGCACTCGGCAGCTAATTGAGTACACTCTAAGCTGTGTGATTAGGGTGGAGGTATCCCTTCAGTGGACTTGTTTCCTACCAAGGGGGTGGTCATAAAACTCGACCAGACTTGAAACTTGCAAGGATCACTAAGCTGACGCATGCAAAGGAAACCAGGACTTTGTCACCAGCCTCCATACTCCATTGGGAGTTGTCTCTTAAGAGACAGGACACTTTAACTAATAATCAGAATACATTATATATCAGTGTATCTCCATTTTCTGTTACCAGATGTTTTATCTTGATTTATGTTTTATTAGATGAAGCATTGTCAACCATTATTAATTTTTGACAAGTAATTCTTTCATTTTAATTTTAGTTACTTTTCAATGCAACAACTCAGGCCATCAGTCTACGGCAGTGAGTAAACAATGCAGATCAGATATAGTTAAAAGTGGATGATGGTTGACAATGCTTCATCTAGTAAATAACTAGAAAGCACTCAGAGAGCACATACCTCTGCCAATGCTATTGTAAGGGGAAGTAATTGTGCATGGATCCACCCCAACATTTAAAAATTTGATGGAAATTCATTAAGAACTTTTGGAGATATTGTATGGACATACATGAGCATATACATAAATGTATGAAGAAAAAATGCAAAAATATCTCTTCAATCAGAAAAATATTCCTGGATCCACCCCAACATTTAATCAATTCTTCCTACCCCATTGCCCACTCTTCCACAAAATTTGATTGAAATTCATTAAGAACTTTTGGAGATATTGTATGGACATACATGAGCATATACATAAATGTATGAAGAAAAAATGCAAAAATATCTCTTCAATCAGAAAAATATTCCTGGATCCACCCCCAAATTTAATCTATTCTTCCACACCCCATTGCCCACCCTTGAAATTCATTAGGGATGTTTGTCAAATTGTTGATATGAACATTTTTTTTCATTTTTTTTCCCCCCACATTTTCTGCAATAAATGCCACCCCAGAGTCCTAAGTTACGTTTCTTTCTTTGCGATAATAGGTTTCCTCAATTCCCCCACCATTTTAAATTGTCATCTAGTAATTATACTTTTACAGTGGTAATTAATGAAACAATTTATTCCCTCCCTGGCTAAAATTCCTCCCCATAGATATGAAATTCCTCCTCTGGGAACCAAGTGCCTCCCATGTGAGAATCACTGCTGTAGATTCATTTGCCGACTAATGTTTTTGTCATGATGATAATGTTTTTTTTAATTTTTGTGATTTTGTTGATTCGGGTTCTCCAGTTTTAAAAAATATAATAACTGTACTTTTTTGATTTTCTTGTATTGATGTCTTTTGAATGTGTCATGCCATATTTGGAAGCACTTTAATGCTTTGTTTCAACTCAGGACTTTACCATCTTGACTTGCATGTTGTTGTCTGGTAAGGAGCACTTCAACAAACGTTTGCACAACAAAATGTTCCAATGTTGCTTGCTTCTCTTTTCCTCCTATTCCTCCTCCTCATTTTTCCACCAATCACTAACTTGCTCGTGCTGCTTCTATTTTCCTCCTCTTTCTTCTCATTTTTCAACCAATCACTGACTTGTTCTTTCAGTTATTTTAAACGACGTCTCTATTCATTAAAATATCTCTGTCTGGCTATCTGCAAAATTTTTCTATTTGCTTTTAAATTTTTTCTAAATATTTGCTTCTTTGCTAGTTTTAGTTTTATTTTACAATATTCTTAAATCTTTTGATCTCTAACTTGTAAATATACTTACTATTTTTCTGGTGTTTTTTTTTTTTAACACAAACTTAAGAAGAAATAATGTTTATCATAATTTATGGTAACCATAATAATGTTTATCGTTATTATAATATTATATTGATATTATATTAAATTTGTTATCATAATATTAATGTATAATGATAACCATAATGTTTATCATTATTAATGTCTAAAAAGACCTGTTTTTAGTAATGCAAGCCTCTATTTTAAAATAATTGATTTTTGATAGCTAAATGAAATGTATATTAGTTCAGTTTATATACCTTCCTGTTGTATGCATATCACATTATATTATTAATTATGTATTGTATATTAATTATTTTATATTATATATTATATCTTGATTAGTTCACACTATATTGTAAGTTACATATTTGTTCTTTCAAAATAAGATTCTCATCTTTATTTTATTAATTTTGACTACTTTTTACCTGCATCTTGATTTTTAGTTTTTTTTTATCACACCTTTGACTCAGGTCGTCATTCTGTCATTCTAGAGCTACGAGCAAACAGCGTGATCGGAAATAAAGTGTAGAATGATGGCCCGAGTCAAAGTTGTGATAAAACCAACTAAAAGAAAATTAAGATGAAGATAAAAAGTAGAATAAAATATTGGGTTATAATACTTAATCTTATACAGTGTCGCCCATATACGAGTACACCCTTACCACTGTTTTATAGAAAGTTAATTTTCTTCTAAACCAAACAGGATTTTATTATTTCTAGTGGAACAGTGCACAATCAAAACATATTATCGGGTATTATTTTTGACCAAACTCTACAGCATTGAAACTCTGTTTCCAAAAATATGAATATGTTGCCATACAAAGATGAGTACACCCCTACATAACTTTCATTTCTGTCCTCTCTCTTCCTATCCTCTTATTAGATGTAAAGATGAGTACAATACTACAAAAAATATTTTTGGCAACAGGGTTTCAATGCTGGAGAGTTTGGTCATAAATAATACCTGATAATATCCGTTTTGATTGTGCAATGTTCCATTTGAAAATAATAAAATTCTGCCATGTTTGGTTTAGAAGAAAATTAACTTTCTATTAAAAACTGGAAGGGGTGTACTCATTTGTGGGCGATACTGTAATAAGAATAAATAATAAAAATCTCCATCTTTGTTAGTTTAGCCATAATATTTCAAAGTGCATCTCTGTCTTCCTATGATGCTCTGTTCAAATCATTACTTTGGATTGAAAATGAATCTCCTTTCATCTTCTCTGGAATGATCATTTCTTTTGCCTGTTTCCCTTCTTTATAACCTTTTGACTTCCAACTGAATGAAAAATCTTGATATTCAAAGATTTTAAATTGAAAAAAATAAATAATCCCAGCATTGACTATTTTGTTTGATCTTTGAAAATAAGCATGTGAAATTGTTACCAAATAACATAATTCTCAATGCATGCACTGACCACCACTTATTTTTAGACTTCTTGATTCGGGGTCTACATTGTTGAACACAGAGTAACCAGTTTCTTGTTTCATAGCTAAATTCTCTGGCCTTCTTCAAGTTCATTATATAATAATAAATTCCTACAACTACTGCTGCGAAAAGCCCCCCATCAGATGATGATCCTAGGGTCAGACATAGTCTCTGGGCATCATTACCACTAATCCAGGGTTTCCCTGCAGTACCTCACAATACCACCAGACTTTTGTTGGTATTTTATCACAGTGTGGATGTGGACCAGATCCATGCAGATGCTGCCTTGGACCAATCTTGGAGCCTCTTGATATATTTCCTCTTTTCTGATGATGCCAATCCGAGTTTAGTCAGGTATGCTGAGATTGAGTTCGAGATAAAACCTTGGCATCCAATTTCGATAGGAAATATATTTGGTCATCCAGACATGGCTTATGCATTCCTCTTGCAGATCTTCATACTTTTTCAGCTTACATTGATGCAAAATTTCAAGTTTCTACTATGAAAGGTTAGGGCTGGGCGAAGTCCGGATATATAGATATAAATGTGTGAACACATGAATAACCTAAACCTTTGGTAGCGGTGATTAATATAAATTCATAGAACTACTGTTGTAAAACAGCAGCAGTGTATCCAACAAAGCCTTCATCAGATGATGACTCTGGGGTCAGGCATAGTCTCAGGGCCGAAGCAACATTACCACTAACCCAGGGTGCCCCAACAGTACCTCACAATACCACAAGACAGTGTGGGTGTAGGCCAGATCCATGCAGATGCAGCCTCTGTATATTAGTAATTATTAGGTTTCTTCAGTTTCCAAGTGGGTCTGGCTGGCTATGTATCTATCATGCATACACCAATAGAGCTAGAGGGCTGAAAATTTAAATATTTACTATCTATAAAAAAAAAACGATTTTTTTTTTTTGTGTTTTTTTTTAAATTCCCCCCAAAATAGGTTTTTAGTGGGGGGTTCAATTTGCAAACTAAGTTTATGCTAAACTAATCCCTTAGTTTGTGTCCAGCCATGTTCACACTTGTTTTTTTTTAAATTCAGTTTTGTTTTTAGTGAACAGTGCCCAACAAAAGGCAAGAAAAGTAACTTATTCATTGATCACCCTTTTTTCCAATTTTTTAATTGATCACCCCCAACATGCCAAAAGACATTGGTCACATGACAGTTTCTATTGAGTGACTAACCAGGTCTGTTTTACCATTGGCAATTCCCCAAGCATGTATAAAAAAGACATTGTTTTTCCTTGCAATTAGACATTAAATAAATCAGCTGACAACCGCAAACGGTTGGCTGACCTCGTGTTCAACAATGAAGACCAAAAGAGAAGTGTCCAAAAATAATGACCTGCATCACAGAAGCATGTAAAAGCTGTTAATTAATTAAATACTCCACAACTGCATTGTACAGAACACAAAAACAACTTCTAAATTCAAGACAGGCAAAAACCCTTTTTTCCCTTTATGATTCTCTAAGACTTCCCAAAACTATTTCAAAATGGCATATTTGATCCTTCCAAATACCTGAACCATTTTCTCAACACTTTAAGGACTAGTGATAGAATATATGCTTAATGTACACTCTATATATGATGCTCTTTCTATGATGTATATTTAGTGAATATCATAAATATATTCTGTTACCTGTAGGGACCTATTGGGATACAAGGTGGCAAAGGTGAAGTGGTAAGTATTTAGTTTTCAAGAGAATACAAGTTTTAATTTAATTTTTAAATTAAAGTTTTTTGATCCCATATTATTAAAGAGGTTAGATGTCTACCTTTTTTAATTTGCGCAACAATCTTTTAATTGTACCTAAAAAGCAAATACTTAAAAAAATACTTTGATTAATTTTAGCAACACCAGATGAACGTGAGTTTTACTGTTTCGTTTCATTTCGGCTATAAAAGTGGCAAGGAAAGATTAAATTACCTGCTATGAAAATGCTGTAACCCATTTTAATCGCAGACATTTTCATAGCAGAAAAGGCTATTTCCTAGCCTCTGTTCATAGCCGAAATGAAATGATAAAACTCCTGTTCATCTGGTGTCGCTAAAATTAATCAAAGTTAACACATTGTTTGTCATGTTATCAAAGCAAGCAGGATGAATTTATTTTGGGTGGGTGAGAGTTAACTCCTTATTAGAAAGTTTGTAAATATTGCTCTATTTTTGTGAAACAAATTTTAAGGAGGAGATGTACCACAGCAAGCCACAAACTCTTGATCAACTTGACGAGCACATTCGACATGTTATGGCAAACATAACGCCGGACTTCCTGCAAAGGTCTATCGAGCCCATACTAAAATGCTTATGGAAATTGGTGGACAACTCTGGTGCCTACATTGAAATTTAACACAGCAAGCAAATTCTGCCATTGTAAGGTCCAAAGTAAAGCTAGTTTGACTACAATCGACCAATAAATAATAAAGTTATTACCAATTTCCAATAGGGAGTTTATTCTCACCCACTGTATATAGATAAGCAATAAAATGATAAAAGGAAGAATGAATAAAAATTTTTAAAATGTCAAGAAATTAAATAGAAATGCTTATATTTACTTTTAAAACACCTGTACAATAGTAGATCAATAAGTCCATAGCCTGACACAGTTATTAGCTGAATTTTTATCTGAAATATCCACTGTATAATGTTCGATCTATATGATTAATGGAAAAACATGGCGTTAAGTTCATTGACAAGGAAAGAGATCACGTTGGAAAATAAATATTTGTTGTGTAAAATAAATGCTTTTTTCATGATTAGGCTATAGACTTATTGACTTACCTATGTTTACAAACAAAACATTTTTATAGAGATATTATAGAACTATTTTGTTTCTGTGTACATTCATTGTGCCTTCATTTTATCTTCCAATGTCTAAGCAACTAGTTAAAAGGATACAATAATATTCAAGGCATTATTTGAATATTTTCAAACTGCTTTCAATGTATTCTCAATGCTTTTATATTTTGAGTCCTCAAACACAAAATTTGGTTTAAATCTGTGCACAAATAGGGGAAAATTGAGCAGAATAAACTTGTGTATGATTTAACTGTTTATTTATACTTTATACAAAGTATTTGGCACATGGCCTTAGGGGAGTTTTGTCTTTCACCAAAAGAATTCACAAAAACAATTTCATATTTCACATTTACCATAATACTGCGTTCATTCAGGAATAGGTTTTTTTTTTTTTTAAATTAACAAATTTTCAAAGTTACTAAGAACAAGAACAATCTTCACCTAATTTAGGGGAGTAAACTCTTCACTGTTTATCTGTCCTGTCGCGTTAAATCAAACCAATATATAAAATTAATATTTTCTATAGTTTCGAGAACGGTTATTAACATTCAAATAGTTTTTCGGATGATTGTTGGAAACAGAAAAATTAAAGATGCAGCACACATCAACATGTCGACTGAAATTATTAGTCAGACAAGTACAGATGTGGCTTCTACTACTCAACAGGGACAAGGTATGGAAATCCAAACCTGACAAGGCAATGCTAAAAAAAAATACCCAAATCATACATTATAAGTGTTGCCTCCATTAGAGTAAAAACAAACTTACCACCATCATATTCGGATATTACCCCAGAAGAAGGCTGAAGAATGGATCCTCCAAATCACTGTGCTAACAACACAAACAACAAGAAGGAGTTCAATCGTCTGAAAAACTATTTGAATATAAAATTAACATTTTCCATAGTGTGATTTGAAATCACAACCAAGTGATTGCTAGGCGGCTCTCTTACCAACTGAGCAAAACTGACAAGTCTTATATATCTATGAATTTGTTTATTATATATAGGATACAAAAGTTGCAGTAATCATCTTCGGTTGGAATAGAAGTAGGAGTGGAGTTTGACCGTGCAGCAGCCAGGCTTGTCAAGTTTAAAAAGATTGCAAATTTAACTCACAGTATTAACTGCACACACTGAATGAAAGTAACACTTGTTATTTGCATGAATTTTGGTTTGATGGTTATCTTGTTTTGAGATTTTGATTGAACTAACTTTTTTAGAACTGAAATAATTTTGTCATCTCACATTGATTGCTTTATTTATAATTTATCTTAATTTATTTATCAGGGCTTACCCGGTCCAAGTGGAGAAAAAGGAGATAAGGTAAGAAAAATAAGCCAACGTAGATGAAATAAGTAAGAAAGCTGGTATATACGTTTTCAACAGGGTTACAGTATCAAACCAGTGTACTCCTGGGACCCCTTTGTTTGTTTGTGCCTTGTTGCGCCCCCTAACGAGTCATATACAGTGTGGTATTCAAGGGGGGGTCACTCTTGCATGCACCATCACCCTCCTTCTCTCATTTGCGACTTTGCTTGCCTGGTAGGTTCACAACATAGTCGCCATATCTCGAGGGTAGTTTGGGTTTTTGTTTACTGGTGAAACAAATAAGAAAGCTGGTATATATATGTTTTCAACAGGTTTATTTACAAGAAGCAGGGTTTACAGTATCCAACTGGTGTACTCCCTGGAACCCTTTGTGCCTCATTGCGCCCACTAACAAGTCAAGCGCGATGTCCAAGGGCAGTAACTCTGGGTTACAGTGTGGTATTCAAGGGAGGTCACTCTGCATGCATCAGTAGACAAAACATTTTTTAAAAAAAGTATCCTAGATCTTTCTATTTGATGGCATTATCAGAAGTAATTGGTTATGCTGGCAGTCTTTGGTCTTCATATTTCTATCAATCCAGACATATCTATTACTGTAATAGTATTTGTAGTTTAACTATATTTACAGATTATTGATGTAAAAATGTTGATCACCCCATTTTGCAATCTTTTAATTGATCATCCTCAACACAGCATGCTGCCAAAATATGTTGGTCACATGACTGTTTCTATGGAGTGACTAACCAGACCTGTTTTTAGCATTATTTTATTCCAGTTATCTTTTGTTAAACATCATTCTCTCTCTCTTCTATATTCAGGGATTTAAAGGAGATACCGGCTCAAAAGGAAATCCTGGATTACCTGGGTATGATGGCATAAAAGGCTCTAAAGTAAGCAACCTAATCCATTTAATGAATTTTGAGTGGCATCAGCTACTTTTCCACAGGTACAACATCAAGGTCAAAGGGCATTGATTTCATGATTAAACATATCCCACTCCAAACTAAAAAAAACATTTTAATAATACATATAAATGCAATCATATAATATATTATTATATAAATAGTTGTTTTGAGAAACCATCCTAGAAATTCAAGTCTCTTTAAATTAGGCTGTAAACTTTTCAATTTTCAAATTATCTCAAAAGCAATTTTAATATTAAATTAAAGGTGTTAATTTAATACATTTACAACCAAATGCAATGATTCCCTCAGCCGTTTGTTCCTTTAATTAATTTGATTGTTACTTTTAGTTGATTTTTAATGAAGCATTGTTGTTTTATGTTTTGTTATATTTTCATGTGTATTTTAATGCATGTATCATTTAATTTATGAATGAAATTTTGCTTTTTTGTACTTTGCTGTATTTTTTGTGCTTATATGATGTTTTGTTTTGTTATTTATGTTCCAATATTTTGTTGATATCATAGATTTTTATATAATTTTTTAGTATGTAAAAAAACCTGATGTATTAACCCTTTCGAACCATGAATTTCTGCGATGCACCTAAAATTTGACATGAAGTAAGTTTTCCTTAACCACCTGGGATTGGCTGATGAGATATCTTGTGGGATATTTTTTTTTTGTTTTGGAGTGGCTGAAGAGATATCTTGTGGGAAATTTCTTTGTCCCGGAGTGGCTGAAGAGATATTTCACAAGAAATTCTTTTGCCCTGGAGTGGCTGAAGAGATATCTCAAAGAAATCCTTTTGCCCTTGAGTGGCTGAAGAGATATCTCACAAGAAATTCTTTTGCCCTGGAGTGGCTGAAGAGATATCTCACAAGAAATTCCTTTGTCCTGGAGTGGCTGAAGAGATATTTTGTTATGTCACACATTGACATTAATAGTATATATATTTCCATGTCCCAAGTGGCTAAGGGAAAATGCATTCATTGGGGAACATATTTGTATATAAACAAAATTACTGTATCTGCTGGAATATAAGATGCACATGTAAAAAAATATCTATGCAAATATTACACTTTGTCCAATGTGTTGATATTATGATGGGGGTCCATCTACCAAAAGTCAAAATGGACTGCTCTGGAATTTGGATGAGTTGCTGTAAGTGGTAAAAGTAAAGCGTCCGTCTCTTAAGATCCTTGCAAGTTTCAAGTTTGGTCAAGACCAGAACTTTATTCTTACAAGTTTTTATGACCACCCCCTTGCCAGGATGCAAGTGCACTGAAGGGATACCTCCACCCTAATCAGCTTAGAGTGTACTCAATTAGCTGCTGAGTGCACAGGGAAATTTGTCCTGATGAAGAGTTTTCCACACTCTTCGCTCATACCGGGAATCGAATCAGGGCCTTCTGCATGTGCGGCATACATGCTAACCATTACACCATCCAACGGACGCTGTAAGTGGTAGTCCCTCAAATACTTTTGGAAACCATGCATCTTATAGGCCAGCAAATATGGTAATCATTGCCACATTTGTGAGAAGCATTGTGGATATAATTTTAAATTGGCTTTGTTTTACCATATTTTGCTATTTTAAAAATGGTTTTGACATGAAAGGGTTAAAACACCAGGCCAAATACCAAATTTAAATACAAATAAACTAATCAACTATTAACTACAAATTATAAATAGATCAAAATAATCACAGAAGGATAAATTTGATAAATATAACAAACAATTGACTTTAGCTAATTAGTAAATTAAAAACATTCTGATTGATGCATGCAAATTATCCTTTAATAGAAAAGATTCTGCCTTTTCTACTCTGCATGAGAAATTATATTTATTTATAAAGAATGATGTGACAACTACTTATTTGTCATAAGTATTTTAAAAAAGATTTTAAAAAATGAAACTTCACAATTTCTCACACACTCATAAGTATTTGAACAGTCATTTTGCTTCTAATCGCTTGGTTTTGAGGAACATTACGCAAGAAGAACCAAATGTTATTGTACTTTCTTTACAAGCACAAAATCTGTTAATGCCCAAGATTTCAGGGGCCGTTAAGGATTTTAAGCAGGGGGATCCAAATTAACTGACTAGTTTGGCAACTCTCCCAAATAACAATGTGTGTTCACCTTTTCAATCTCCTTAATTGATTCTGAACAAGATTTTAGAATGATAGAAAAAAAACCTTTTTCTTTTCATTTAGCAATTTAATTTTAGCATTCAGAACTACAAAACATGACTAAATGCATGCCTTTTTATATTGATTGCTATAAAATCTGTTTCTTCTTACATGATGTAATGATGAACAAGGCTTGACTGTATAGAACCCAAGGAGCTTTATTCAGCTTATACAAAGACAGTGTTCCAACTAGACCAAAAGGCAGACAGTGTATATAGGCTGATAGAAGAGTTCTCCTAAGGAGAGATAATTATTACCACACATAATGTTCCTTTCTTAACTCTCAAAACCAAGTGATTAGAAGCAAAATGTTTGTTCAAATACTTATAACAAGTACTGTATATTGCACTCTATATATTAGAATGAGTATGATCATCGCTCATTATTCTTTGTATCTTCTTAGTGCATGTATCTTCAAGTGTTTCTTTCTAAAATAAAACCAAAGAAAAAGAAATTATTGCCTCTAAACCTTTTTAAATTTACATTTCCTATTTGTTTTAACATTTGAATAATCAAAACCCAAAACTTCTCTTTTTGCGATCTTCAAACAAAAGATTTCATCTTAAATTATGATAATTATTAAGACATTTATTATTTGAGAACCTATATTTGCACGGTGCCGGTGTGAACAACTGCTAAACAAGCGGCCTAAAGTCGTTCACACTGGCGCCGAGCAAATATAAGTTCTCAACTAATAAATGTCTTCATAATTCTCATATTCTGTCGGATATAACATCATTTGATTTCATCTTAAATTATGAAAGAATTTCCTATTTCACTTTGAAAGATTCTTTACGCCTATTAACCCATTAACTGTGAATGACTGAAATATACGTCATTGCAGTTCTATGGCTAACGCAATAAAATTTCCATTTTATTGTGATTGATAGCAACTCAGTTCTATTTGTGAGTCACTGCTTTTTATCTTGCAATGAACAATGGCTTTTATCTTGCAATACAACTATTACTCTTCACCACTCTTCAGTTAATGGGTTAAAATTGTTTAACTTTCGAGTGAGCTTGTTGTGTTGCCAAATCAAAAAATATTTTCACTCTAATTTGACTGTCAAAAAAGTGCTAAATGTTTTTTGAATGGACAAAAACCGCCATAAAGACACTAAAAATGGTCAAAAATAGATCAAAATGGCTAAAAACTGCCAAAATGTTTAAATGTAAACATGTTAATCTTTTTTGCACTGTCAAAACAAGAAACGTGCTGAATCTAGCGCAAAACACGCTAAATCACTGAGCCTGCCTTGAGGTTGAAGTAGTTACATACTTACCGATGCCAGAGGTCAGACAAGAAGCCAGGATTTTAAATGCTGATTTTCAAGGCTGGCAGATCCTTGCTGCGTGGAGAAGTGGCACAACAGAATCTTCCTATTTCCATTTGCCTTTGTGCTGAATTAAGAATTAAGTAAATATCTATCAAGTTCCAAGTAAACATCTAAGTTTATCATCTTTAAACATGAACTGAAGATATACATAGATTTTTTTTCGGACTGTTGTCCTCATCTTGGTTCCTTTTTTGAACACAATGTTTCAGCCATTGTATCCTATTGCCTTCTTCAGGATGGCAACACATGATATCAGCAATTTTTTTGCAACCCCACGGGGCCTGAATAACCCCTAAAAAAAACGCTTCTATAACACCAATAATGGGCATCAACACGATTATGACCTAGGGAACTCTCCCACCCGGAAATAGACAGTGGAATGAGGACATTCTGCCTCCACACTTTGAAGGGAGCCCCTCGTCCCAACATTCCAAACCTTTCCATTTATAACACCTACCTGAAGAAGGCTGTAGAGTACAATGGCCGAAATGTTATGTTCAGAAGAAGAACCAAGATGTCTGAAAAAATCTATGTATATTGATGACCCCTCATCTCAAAAATTCACACAGAAATGAACTAAAGAGATGAAATAAATTTTTAATTTAACCAATTTTTTTTTTTTCTAATCCCCCAATAATGATATCATCAAAATTCTTCTAATGCTTAAATCCCTAAATAATATTTCTTTGTAAAATATGGATTCAAATTAGTCCTTTACTGTTTTCATAATTTATTTTTTTAATTCTTCTTTGTTATCTATACACCCACTCACTATGCCATGTTCCTCCATTTTGCTGATACCCACATCCATTCCACATTTTGTGCATTAACTCCTCAGGCTGCTATTCATTACTATTGAACTGCAGAAATTCTCCCTAATACAATTAAGGAGTACATCTCTGAAGGATTCAGATTGTTGGAAGGGTTACCCCACCGAGGAGATGAATGCAGCAGGATTTCATCACTGCATGATGAACCATCAATATAATTTTGTCGACCTCGAGACAGTAGGTAACACACAAAAAGCGGAATGATGTGGAGATTGGCGATATTGTGGAACAAGGCCCAATGAGTGGCATACAGATGACAAAGATGTACTTTCTTTTCTTCTAAGTTATGCCTTTTCAATATTATTTCAATCAAGTTTATTACATGTTAATCTTTTACTTATTTTTTGATGATTTCAGCATGCCTTTCTTGATCTGAACTGCAACAAAAAAATTGTTTTCTTCCTTATTTTTCTTTGGAATGATTTTTATTTTTACTTTTGCCTTTTAGTGCTCCAGTTTTTCTCTTTTAAATACGATTTTCTTGATTGAGAAACTGAAAACAAACAACAAACTCACACTATTGATAAATCTCAAAATGGCTCCTGTCAGAATTTGATTTTTCCATTACCAATTTAAATCTCAGTTTTCATTGTTTGTGCAAATTATGGAAATCTGTTAAAGCAATCATTTCAGATAAAAAGAAACTTAAATTAGCTTGGCATGACGTTTGAGTAATCTTGATTTTTTTTTGGTTTCAAATTACAATAATTACTTTTTTCACAATCTGATTAATAGTCAGTTTACTCATTATACATGATTATGCTAATAACAAAGAATTAGAAACCATCAACCAAAACTGTCACCAAAATTGTCAAC
>VCCN01005748.1:683070-697531 GCA_006491835.1 Architeuthis dux
CCCCCCCCCCGATTTTTAGTGGGGTGTTCAATATGCAATGTAAGTTTAACCTCAATTGGTCCCTTAGTTTGTGTCCAGCAGCATACACGCTTGTTTCTTGAAAATTCAGACTTTTTTAGTGATCACTGCCCAACAAAAGGCTGGAGAAGTAATTTATTCATTGATTACCCCTTTTTCCAATTTTTAATTGATCACCCCAACACGGCATGCTGCCAAAAGATGTTGGTCACATGACTATTTCTATTCAGTGACTAACCAGACCTGTATTATCATTCAATTGAAAAAAGAAGTTTGAATTCTCTTTGATATTTGTTTTTGAGAAGCGATTTGAAGATCGGATTGATATGAATATTCCTGTCTGGGTCATTCATTTGCAAGGTTGAAGAACAAGAAATCGACTTGCAGGAAGAAATCATTGTGTTTACTTAATCATTATATTTGAACTAGGGGGCATTGGGCTGAAAAAGGTTGAGAAACACTGATTTAATTACTAGTGAATGGTTTGGGAATTCTTTGAACATGTCAGTCTCAGAATTTGAGATGGTTGAGCCTGTTTTTTTAACAACAAGTTCAGTAACAGAGATCATGTTCAGGTGTTTTGAGATTTGATCTGTGATTTGATTTAATCCCCAACAACACTGAAAAGAAAGGGGGGAGGAGAGACCTTGCCAAATTGGTTGCATTTATCACCTGTTTGGTAACGAGGTTGTTACCCTGTGCAGCAGTGTACTCCATGGTTACACTCTCAGACCCCCTATGTGCACCTTGAGCATTGTTCCCTCTAAGCTGTGCACATGCACATATGTTTTTCAACCAGCGCACAAAGAAAATTCATGTGGGCACAAAAGATTTCAAATTCTGTAGATAGCTTACTGAGTTTTTATTGAAAAGATATTGATTCACTATCAAATTCAAAAGTGCACACATACATTTTTTTATCACAGGAAAACTACTAAAAATCAGAGTAAAAATTGCCCTTAAGAAGTGCAAATGTACCCCTGGGGGTACCTGTATCCCAGGTTGGGAACATCTGCCCTATAATTATTTCTACTCTTTCTTCCTCTTTTCCTGCATCTCTTTATCTGTTCTGAGGATTATCTTCTCCTATTTGTCTTTCTAATCCCAAACTAAGATATCAGCATGAATGATTTTTTTCTTTTTTGTTAAGTTGCATGCATTTTCTTGCCTGTCTAAATATTACAGACATCTTGCTTCCTCGCTTACTCCACAAAAAAAAAACCTTTAAAAAACCGTAGTCAAGTAAAATCAAAAATAATAGCTACCCAAAAGTTTATCAAACAGTTTTCCCTTTTTTAACAAGGGTACAAACAGACCAAAAATTAAAATAATAATAACTATAATAAGAAGATACTATAAAATAATAATAATATAACGGTCATTCTCCCAGATATACCACATACTTTTGTTGTTTTGTATTTGTCTTTTAGAACAGCTGTTCCTAACCTTTTTTGGCCACTGCCCCATTAAGAACATTTCTCAGGTTCCATGTCCCCCTGTCAAACAGGGATACTACACAAATAGAAATATTAAATATTATTTCACTCTATGGTCCCCTTCAAATGTGCCAGAGCCCCCTATTGAGAATGGCTGTTTTAGAATATAAAAATAAAATGTTCCCAATAATCTTTTTTCTTAAATATAATAATATGGTAGATGTGATTAGACAATGTGGAAAAGAAAGATTTTATCAGGAACCACACCAAGCACCACCATCCATTCAACAGCTGACAGACACAATACCCTGCCCCATACCCCCACCCACTTTATAGCTGATACACATACATAGACCCACTTAATGTCAACACCCACACCTCACCAGCTCAAAGACCCAGAAAAGAACCTTCAGCCAATTAAATTTCCTCTCCAAGCAGAGAAAATAGCATGAATATCGGCACTCTTCTGCTATGTTCAAATTTCTTCTGATGAAGTAGTTCGCAATGACGAAATGCATAAAGGCTTATCTTCATGATAATAAATATGTTTGAGACATTACATGCTTTTCACAATCTTTCTTTTCCACATTGTCTAATCACATCTACCATTCTGTCGTATGCGCTTACATCCAAATAATAAACATACATTAATATGAAATAAAATGGAGAATGATCAAATAAGTTTTATTTTAATCCGTCTTAAAATTTATTTGATAAAATAGTTTTCATTTTTAAATATTAAAAATAAAAAACATAAAAATGCGACAACTTTAAAAAATGAGTTGAACAATTTTTTGCGATTCTCGTCTACGTATTTATTTATTTAGATCTGTCATTTAGTTTTCTATCTTAATTATATTTTAATGGTATTTTTATGCACAAATAAAAAATATTAGTAAAGTTAAAAATATCTAATAAGTTTTGTATCAATTTTGAATGAACCCAAACATGGTCATGGAATAAATAATCATTCTACACAATCTATTTTTCATCGACACCCCCAAAAAAGGAAAGAGTGCGTAAGGTAAGTTTCTCCATATTTATGCCCTGAAATTGAACATTTCTGTTAAAGACATAATCTGAAGTATTTTTCATATTAAAATATATATGCTAAATTTCCTTGAAATAGTTTTAAGAACATTTAAAGATTCCTGCTTTAAATTGCTAGATAGTAACAATTCTTGGTACTACTTTAATTCTGTGTTCCACTTTGGAATTTAAGTACATCACAGAAATGTGCGTACTAGTCATGAAAAAAGTGAGCACATGAATTCTCTTCACATTATTTCTTCATTTTATCTTGATTTTTAAAACATTGTTTTAAAAAGAAAAATATATTTTTTTTAGTATTTTGATAAATTAAATTGTTTGTTTGATTCTTTGTTAATTAAATAAAATAAATTGTTTGTTCAATTTGTTTCTTCCAGAGTTTTTACTTATTGCCAAAGGGTTAAATGCAAACAGATTGATCTTCTCGCTTTAAAGACAAAAATGTTTTTTTTGTAAAAAAATCAAGATTAAAATTTTGGAATATTTTAAAATTAAAATTTTAGAATATTTTTGTTTTAAAACTTTTTAAATTTAAAAAAAAAATCAAATAAGAAAGAAATTCAATTCAATGAGAATTCATGTGCTCACTTTTGGTGTGACTAGTATGTATGTTTCTGTGACATACCCAAATTCCATAGAGGAATGAGATTAATAAAATTTTGGTCAAAGAAAACGTTATTGAGCCGAAAGATTTGCATATATTATTATTTAAAATTAGTTTACTCATGCCGTCAAAAAAATGGTGGGAGTATTTAAATAATTTTGCCATTACACTGTACATGAAAAAATAAAAACTTTATGTTGCTCTGCATTTTCTGGTTTACGAACAACCAGAATGAACCTGGACTTTTTAAGCATTTCAAAAAAAATATAATAATAATAATTAGGGAGACTACTTTGTAATTAGCATTTAATATTTATCTCCCTTGACAAATATTACAGACACAAAATATAGCCAACAATATGGCATATTAAATAAGTAGACAATTTCTAAAATCAATGTTTTTAAAAAATGTAAGACATTTTGTATTCATGCAGAACTAATTTTGTCTCTATCTAAATAGCTTCCATCAGAAACGTATATGAATTTTTTTTTTTCCCCATTCCACATTTTTTTCCAATTTTCTGAATCAATAGAACTGGTAAACAACCCCAACAATCATTTTTTCAAACACCAATAAAATGTTTTTAAAAATTCTGTATATTTCTCATATTACATCCAAAAGTTCAAATTGCCTAAATTAGAACACCAAAAATATCCAAATTATTTTAACATACATTTCTTTATTAGATTATATATATAGGTTGGGTGAGAATTAACTCTCTATTAGAAATTATATGTAATTCTTGTGAATATTGCTCTATGTTCAAGAAACAAATTCTATTTTGCTCCTTACACAGCAGGCAAATTCTACCATTGTATGATCCAAAGTAAAGCTAATTTGACTACAATCAACCAATTAATAAGTTATTACCAATTTCCAATAGGGAGTTCTTTTCACCCATATTGGGCTGTGTCATGGTGAGCTATAGAGGTAGCAGCTATTTGCTGCTATTGCCAAGACAGGTGAAGTAGTTATGGGAGAGTGGTTTGCCAAAGTGCTTACTATCAACTATCATGACATGCCATAAATTCATCAAGATTTTCATTAAGGATTACATATATAGTGACACAGTAAATACTAGAAGCTTATATAGAAATGCACTGGAAATCACTCTAGAAATGCAATGCAAAATATTTTATAATAAAAATGCATTGCAAATTACTTCACTATAGGAATGCAGTGTAAATTATTTCTTTACTAGCTGTTTATGTAACCTATGATATCACAGGTAGGATTTATTAAACAAATACATAAAAACATTTATTCTTCTAATGATTACATTTATAGTGATACAGCCTCTGTATATATACGGTTCAGAGCTATAGGCAGTTTCAGGCATCCACAGAGGGTCTTGGAACATATCTCCCTTGGATGGGGGTTACTGTATAAATAGATACAAGGAGACTGAACTAATGTGATGTAATTTTTCTCCTGGGTGCAATGGGTTTTGTTTATAGGTAACCTGTCATTTTTTCCATTAATGCTCTAGTACAAGGGTGGCCAACTGTGGCTCAGGAGCCACATGCGTCTCTTTTCTCATCACAGTTAATATAGAAGCTAAATAAGAAAAAAAATTCTTTGTAATTATTTACCGGGTATGGACTGCACAGGATTAAAAATTGAGCTTAATGTTCATTGTTAATAAAAAAATATTTAAGAATTCAAATCCTAGTTTCAATGCTGGTTTGAAGTGGGGCATTGTTCTTCAGTGCTGAAAGATGGAATGGTGGCTCTCAATTATCTGAAATTTATCGTATGTGGCTGTTATATTGAGTATATTAGACACAGCAATCTGGTGCCATCATTGCCTCCCCACAAATATTATGACAATGACATGAGCTTTTGACCTGTGTCTGTGCCTTACCTTTCCCCACCAACCTCACCAATCCTACCCACTTTGGTTCTCACATGCCTAAGTCTCCTTCTTTGGCAGTGACAGAACGTGCGCGTCTTAGACAACTGTGTACCTGTCAAATGTGTCTCAGTCATTGGTGTTCCTGGACATTTACATCCGTTTTATTGTGTCCCGGGCATTTGTGTCCCAATATATATATATATTTCATATTAGATGTAATTTTTTATTTTTATATCTTTGTGTCTTGGACATTTCAATACCAATATACAATAATTATAAAGACATTTTTAATTGGGAACCTGTATTTGCTCAGCACCAGTTTGACCCAATTGTGAAACAAACGTGTAAATAAATATAGAAACAAGCGTTGTGCGGGGATTGAACTCGCTTCCACCTTGGAAGCAGACTTATACGCAGACTCTGCTTTACCATTGAGCTAACGACAACTCTCATGGAAGGCAGTTCTGAAACGCACATATATTGCTCATCTCTTTCATTTCACAATCGTTTTTGGCACAAATATATGTGGTTCCCTATGCCAACAATATAAAATTCAGTTAATGAATCATTTTTATTATCATATTCTGTCGGATATAAAAATTATCCATTCTCTTAATTTCATACCAATATATATATATATTTCTTATTAGATATAATTTCACATAATCATGTCATTTTTTTTATCAAAAAGATTTTTATTAATTAATTTTGGACTTATCAATCTAATTTTTAAATCAATAAAATGCATGTTACAATCCCTTTTTATAATCAATAAAAATCTTTTTGATAAAAAAATTCAGATTCTGTTTTTTTTTCTTAGACTGAATTGTATAAAGTACTATCTGAAATTAGCTGATGCATATTGTTTGATGTTTATTAAGACACAAAAAATTAGTTAAATTAATGGTTGATGTTTGAAAGAAAAAACTTTGATGAGAAGATATAGAGGCAAATGCACATTGAGATTTACATATTAAAAAATTACAAACATAATTTATTCAAAGCAATAACAATTTGTTTTTTCTTTCAAGGGGGAGATAATTCATTTTAATTTTTAAGGAGTTATCTCCATTTTACAGATGCATTCTTGTAAATTACCTGAGAGTATTTATTTCTTAAAATTATGCATCTGATTTATCTGTGACATTTGAATTTGTTCCAGTTTCTCATAGAAAATATTGTTTGTTTCTTTTCTAGACAGGTGTGAAGCGATCAGTGAAACTCCAAGATGGATCTTTTGGTTATAGTGAATTAATCAAACTGAAGGTACTTGTACTAACACTCTTTTGTCTCTGCATGTCATCTCTTTGCCAATACAATCAAACAATTACATCAGAAAGAAAGAATTGCCCCTGGTCAGATGATAAATAAAATTCCATACTTATCTGTCATCTATTCAAATGGATTAATGGCATCCATATTGTAAGTTACAGCCAAATCACGTTGGATACACTGGTTGTACGTTCACCGAAGTTAAGCAGCGTGACTGTCTGGGAATACCAGGTGCCGTAAGCAGCTGATTATATGGAGAGACTCCCGTGGTGATCCTCTTGTGGAGGTGACCGATCTCTACATTACACTCAACGCAGCTCTGTTCGATGAGTTTAAGAAAAACATTTAACCCAGATTCTCAAGGTGTTACTTATTTCTGTGTGGACACTAGAGAGAAAGAAAGAAAGATACTTTTCTCCTGCAACCTTTGCTCTTAAAGCTTACTTAAAAAATAAGAAAAAAAGGATAAAATTCTGAAATACAGTCTTTTCCAATATATTTATATTAACAAGAGGCTTGTCTCGTGACTGAGATACTCGCATATTTTGCACTGTAGTAAAGTATGCCCAGTGCGGGGGTTCAGTGCCCTGGGGCAACACCTCCCCATTGGGGAGGGTCATGGATCACCTGATACCACCGTGACACTGCTGGAAGGGATTGGGCAATTTCTCTTCTTGCCACATATGCACATGTGGGCCCCCACATTAAACCAGACTTTGTGGCACATTCTGCCCTCGTGGGGAGCCGAATAAATATCTACTTCCCACTGACACTAGTTGTTGGTATTTCAAACTCTAGTAAGAATCCAAGATTTTGAAAGCCAGCAGGTCTTCCCCAATTAGAAAATTGGTGCAACACAATCTTTCTACTAGCCCCTCCACACAAAGCTAAATAAATATCTATTAACTAATTGTTCTTCACTGATTAATGTCAATTGTTTTTCAGTCTTAATATCATTGATATCTACCATTTATTTCAGGATGCCACATATGAAGTTATCACAGTTAAGGTTCGTGCTGATAACCTGCCTCATTTCTTCTGTATGCATCTTTGTTGTTGTTGTGCATGTTTTTATTTCTTTTCAATTCACAAAAAAGCTTTCATTACTATTCACCAATGGCTTCCATATTATTTCAACTCAAAATAAATTTTATTAATGCAATTCCATCATTTAGTGAAAGATAAGTTGATGCATTTTATTCTAAAATACGATTTACGCCTTTCTTTCCCAATTAAAGATGGTTAATTCTTCCAGAATGATTTCTTTAAAATCCTACTCTTCTGTGAATTCTTGAAGAAAAGACATAAAAAATGACTTCAGTTTGAGTTTCAATATGGAAGCTGTTAACACGGCTTCATTACCTTCTGCTTTCAGACGCATGCTGGATGTTGTCACCGTTTTACACATATTTGTTTTGCCTGAAAAAAAAATATTATTCAACACAGACATTGCAACTTTTCATAGGTCACAGAAACACACTTTTTGTGTGCTTTTTACTTTCTGTTCCAGTTCAACAATAAGGTCGATGTGGTTTCATCATCTGTCAAATTCAGCTGGGCCTAAAATAGAGTTTTCTACAGTTTTGAAGAAGCATGATTACATATGGCCATAGCTATGTGGAGAATTGGATTCATGCCTTTTCCAAGGTCATTAGTGCGAAGTGAACCCAAACTGTTCTAGTCAAAGATTGAACTTGGTTTGCCAATTTTATTCTCTGTGCTGTTAACCGTTAGGCCACCCGCACCTCTGTTATGCCACATTGGTGATGTTCATTCCAACAAAATCACCATATAAAAGTCTGCTTTCAAAATAAAGTAAAAAGCTCTGATCCTGACCATTGTTAATTCTGCACTAAACACACAGTGTGTAAGTACAGGAGTCCCCCGATATAGCACAGGTTCCCAATATAAGGCAGTTAATATAATAAAATGTGTTCCTATATGTATTGTCGCCCACTCATCCAGAAAACCGAAAATAAAAGCAGAATTTCATCAAAAGATTTATTTAATATGACTAAAATATTAAATTTGCAATCAATTAACATATAATTACATGGTGTTTTACACATGACTTCTTTGATTTTGTGATGAAAACAACACCTTCATCCACTGGTAAACTTATTTTGGCACTTTTAATTGACTTTTGATTATCTGCGGTTGTCTTTCTTGGACCCCAACACCCACATTTTAAAGGGGGACTTGTAATTGACTTTTGATTATCTGTGGTTCTGTTACAACGTGGTTGTCTTTCTTGGACCTAAACGCCAACATTATAAAGGGGGACTACTCTATCTATTTGGGTGTGTGTGTGTGTGTGTGTGTTTTCCCCCCTTTTCTCACTGTGACCTTTGAACGGTTTGTACTTTCTGCTGTTGATTTTTAATAACTGGAATTTTCACTTTCTGAGTCGTCACTTGTTTTCTTTTTTTTTAGCTGAATTGCACGCAGAAGTGTTTGTCTTTGTTTGTTTGTGCATGCCCTTCGTATTGTAAACCTTTATTCTCTGCATGTGTTTGTTAGGGTGACCGAGGTCCTAAAGGCTTACCAGGACCTCTTGGGGATGATGCGGAAGTTAGAGTTATTGAACTGAAGGTAACTTTGCATTTCTTTGTGTGCGTGTGTGGGTGAATGTGTCTATGTGTTCGTGTGTGTCTGTCTGTTTCTCTGTTTGAGTGTGTGTGTGTCTGTTTCTGTGTGTGAGTGAGTGTGTATGTATGTGTGTGTCTGTCTGTTTCTCTGTGTGAGTGTGTCTGTCTGTTTCTCTGTATGAGTGAGTGCATGTCTGTTGGTGAGTGTGTGTCTCTGAGTGTGTGTGTCTGTTTCTGTGAGTGAGTGAGTGTGTATGTGTGTGTCTGTCTGTTTCTCTGTGTGAGTGTGTATGTGTGTGTCTGTCTGTTTCTCTGTGTGAGTGGGTGTGTATGTGTTTCTATGTGAGTGTGTGTGTCTGTTTCTCTGTATGAGTGCATGTATGTTGGTGAGTGTGTGTCTCTGTGTGTGTGTGCATGCGTGTACATTTCATATGGTGGGTAAGAGAACTAAATATTGTATAGAGAATAAATAGCTGAATTTCCTCCTTTTGCATGTATACACATCTCTATATTATATCATGATTCACAATTAATGTTGCATGCCTGCTGTGATAATAATATATAATGTTTATTCTTGAATATAAGTCCACCATGAGTATAAGACAAGTTCGGAATTGAGCATAAAATCTCAAATATAAACTGAGTCCGTTATTTTGCGATAATGTTGTCATGAAAGATATCCCCTCCTTATGAATACATAGTTTATGACAGTTGGTCAGCTGTCACTGAAACATAAATTTCTTTCATCTTCAACATATCGATCATTGTTTTCAGGCCGTAAAAGTGAAATTCTCATCAGTGATGACGAATCTACCTGAAAAAAATGTTTTTAAATGGATATAATACAATACACACTGTATACTACCTAAATAGCATTTCATACTAAACCATGGTAATGAATTGAGTTAAAACAACAGCATTATCACTCGCTAATATTCATTGTATCTATCGACGCTGTATTCATATAGGCAAAAGTATTGGCCATTTTTGACTGACCTGAGTATAAGTCGAACTGTTGATTTTGGGCCATTTTTTTTAGTAAAAAAACCTTGTCTTATATTCAAGAATATACAGTAATTCAAAATATTCATCTATTTTGTTCACTATTTGTCATGTCAATTAGTTAAATGAAATTAAAAACTGTATTTAGTCATTCTTGGAAACTTAATGCTGAATTGTTTTTAATATTCACTGCAGTTTCTTTTAACTATCTTCATCTTGGTTTGATTTTTTTCACAACCTTTCAACCAGATCTCTGGAATTTTTTCTGGTACCAAGCCTGTTGTTCATAAATTAGAAATGGGCCAAGAAGAAGGCTGGAGAAGGGACCAGTCAAAATGGCCCAAAAACGCCAAAGAAACAAGATGAAGATTGATTTAATATTTTTTAAACAAAGTTTATGAACAAATTAACCTGTTTGCTGCCACAGATGAGATAACTCCTCTTAGCGAGTCGTCTGTCCAGTGCCATGAACAAGATAACTCATCTTACAATAGTGTGTTTTTCTTTCGCAAGATGGCAAAACCCCACTAGATAGTGTAAAGTATGTTTACAAAATGCAATATGAATGTACTGAATGTAATGGGACCTTATGTGTAGATTCATGTTTCCAGATATTTCATACTCGTTTAAATTATTAAAATGTTTTATTTTTAATACATTTATGTATATATTATATTTGTTAGATATTCTATTGTACATATTAGTTGATTTGTATGAAGTTTTCATCAATTTTTTACAAGGAAAACTTGGCACGTTAACAAATATACTTGGCAGCAAACAAATTAAATAATATTTAGAATAATTTAATATTCAGTTATCTTAATAATATCCAAACATCATTTATTTTTATTTTTAATCCCATGGTTTCTTGAAGCCCATTCCAAAACGTTTGTTGTTTATCTACAGGGTGAACCTGGAGAAGCTGGTCGCCGTGGACCTCCAGGTCCTAAGGGATCTCCAGGATTACCAGGTTTTGATGGATTGACAGGTCCACCAGGAGAACAAGTATGCCCCTTTCTCTCCTATTTTATTCTCTGTCTCTCTAGATTTTAAAATAAAAACAGTTACTTTTACTCTTTTTATTATCATCTTTGTTTCCTTATATCATGTCTTTTTAACTCTTAAATTCATAAAAGATTGAATGTCATTATCAAGGGAAATAACTCCCCATTAAAATGATCTCCCATTTGGTGGATTTTTAAAAAGAATTTCCTATTCAATTCACAGAAGAGTTCCATTATTTTTAATTTTATTCATTGAAGTGTTCCAGTTAATAAAAAATGATTATACAGCCATGAGTTGACTTGCATCTAAATTACATTCTGGTAGTATAGACATAACTCGACCTGGGTCAATCATTGTAGGGTGAAGCAAAATATATGTACTGCACAACATAAGATACCATGACACATACATATTAACCTAAATCTCTATATTGTATATGAGTGGCCATGCATGATAAGTGCCCAACGAACCATTTTTAAGAAGTTGTTATTTTTAGAGCTACAATGCTTATTTTTATTTTGAAGCTTGAAAACTCTGCATTATGATTCATAGTGTTCAAGCTTCAGAATGAAAAAGAAACTGAGCATTGTAGCTCTAAAAATATCAACTTTTTAAAAATGGTTCATTTGGCACTTATCATGCATGGACACTCATATACATTTACCTTGCCTTTCCAAAGAGAAAGGGACAAATGTCATCCATTACGTTTCTTTCACCAAGTCATTAGCTCAGCCCAGCAAGGTGTCTGCTCTTTTACCTGCTCACCTTCCTTGTCTGGAGAACTTGAAATAAACATGACATATACACTGCGTTCTCTTTAGCCTGCTAACAATAACACAACAGAAATCTTTGGGTTATAGTTATATTTGTGGCTGATGGAAATCCCATCGTTTGCAGTTGATGGGTTTTAAGCTCATAATATGGGGACATATCTGCGATTGGATGATAGTCGATCAGGCGTGAGTCAACTATTTCAGATTTCTTTTATTATTTCTTCTTTTTATCGTTCTATTTAAAGATAGTTATTTTGTAAAGAAGCTAATGATACTGAAACGATTGCCACAATTTTATGTAAAAACAAAGAAACATAAAAGGCTATGATTGATTGATAGAAAATCATCAAAATGCTCAACTAAAGCATAGAATTCACTCCTTTTCAAAGATTTTTTTCTGTTGTTTCTAATCCAATAATTTCTACTATTTTTTTCTACCTTTTCAGGGCGCACCTGGACCACGAGGACCACCTGTAAGTATTACAATTTCATTTTGTTAATTTTCCTTCTGTTGCAATAAACAAATAAAGTCATAAGTCAACAAAAAAGTTTATTTTTATATTGAATTTCCATAAAAATGTTATATATATATTAGAAACCGTCAACATAGGTTTCTTAAGTTTTTAAGTTGGTCTGGCTGGTGATGTATGTATGACACATATAGACCACACTAATGGAGCCAGAGGGCATTTACTCCTCATTATGTCTAGAAAAATGTTTTGTTTTTAAACCCCCCTCCCCCCCCAATAAATAGATTTTTAGTGAGGGGTTTCAATTTACAATGCAAGTTTAAGCTGAATTGGTTTCTTAGCATTCACCCTTGTTTTTTTTGTTGAAAATTTGGACTTTTTTAGTGATCACTAAACAAGCAATGATTCATTGATCAGCCCTTTTTCAAATCTTTTAATTTATCACCCCCAACATGGCATGCTGCCAAAAGACATTGGTCACATGACGGTTTCTATTGAGTGGTTAACCAGACCTGTATATATTATTTATTTTCTTTTATTTATTATTTATTTTCTTTATTTTATATTCTTATAATTTGTTTCTCTCTTTCAGGGACCACCAGGAAAAGATGGTCAGCCAGGCAGACCAGTAAGTAATATTTCTAAGTTTTGTTAACTTACCAAGAATTGACTCAGTATTGTTGATCTGTTTTAGAAGTTGAGTGTCCTGCTACTTATATTAAAAGGGAAATTTAGTTACTCTCCTTCAAAAGAGTTAGCTCTAAATATCTTTTGCAATTGTCTTTACGCAATTTTCAGAAGTTATTCTTTGCAAGAGTAACATCCCTTTGTTCCAATAGTTTATTTACAGAAGATTTTCTATTCAAGGCATTATTTAATAGCTTGAATATTTTTCTCATTTAAGAGGCTAATTGTTATTTTATTTCAGCTCAGTTTTCATGTTTGTTTTTTATTGTAATTAGAGCTAAAATTAACAACTTTAATTGCCCAAATCTACTTGAATTAAATTTTTTTAAATCATTATTCTCTTTTTCAAAACTATACTTATTTCAGACTCTTTATCTTTATTTTCAAAGTTATTTCTGTATGTATATTTCAAGATAAAAAATAAATTAAAATTCATATGGGAAATGAAAGGTCAGTTAGTCTATTAATTTCAAAATCAAAAACTAAACAAAAAGTAAATAAATAAAATTGTTCAGTGTTAAGATATATCAAAAGTAATTTATGCTGTTCAAACAGAAATTGCGAATTTTATGCTCTATTACCAAAGATTTAATTTAATTTAATCAAAACAAGGATAAAATGTAGAATTCAGACCCCTTTAACTACATAAAAAGTTGTAGAATAATGACCTGGAAATTGTGATAAAAAGCAACAGAAATAAGATGAAAGAAAAAAGAGGTACTGGACCATCCATTGTCATAAAATCAGTGGTGTACCCAAATTGCCATACTTAGATAAGTTATTCTGACTAGTGCCTTTGTTTGTTTTTGTTTTTGTAGTTATTCTTAATACAATGTTGCAGATGTTCCTAACATGTTTTTCTTACATTAGGTTTTCCATTTGATTTCATCTGATAAAAGATAGAAATTTACAAATTCAAAGGTTATCAAATAAAATCACAAACATACAACAATAGTTTCAATCTAGATTTAAATTGTTAATATCTACAATTTTGTGAGGGGTCATTAACATTCAAAGAGTTTTTCAGACAATTGAACTCCTTTTTGTTATTTTTGTTGTTCATGCAACATTTCAGCTAATCCATTCTGTGGCCTTCTTCAGGTGTACCATCTTTTATGGAAGTCCTAGCCTAACAAAGAAATGAGTCAGAAACATTTATGTTATAATTTGTTGTTATATATGAAAATAATTTTGTTTGCTACCATTACTTGACACTACTGGAAAAACGAGTCTCTCTCTTTATTTACCGATAGTACACCTGAAGAAGGCCATATAATGGATTGGTCGAAACGTCAACAGATAAAGCAACTCTTGGGCACATATTTGAGTGAAACAAGTGAGAAAGCTGGTATATACATTTTTCAACAGGTTTATTTACATAGAAGCGAGGAAACCCTTTCTCTCCCAGTGTAGTCGCGGGAATCCTTTGTTTGTCTCTTGTTGCATCAGAGGCAAACCTTCCAGATTCGGGAGGTCAAACATGTATTTTAGATGGAATGGCTTTGGTTCAAAGTATTGGCAAGCCAAAAAATGCTAACACCTTTGGAGACTTAGCTGATGTCTTTTTTCAAGCAGTCTGCAGACACTTCAAGGGTACTAGGGTCAATTTAGTGTTTGACCACTACAAATCAGATTCAATAAAATCTGACACAAAGAACGGGCCGGAGTGCATCCCATCGGAGACAAATCAGGCGAAAGAT
>VCCN01005748.1:697681-711024 GCA_006491835.1 Architeuthis dux
GGGGGGGTCTGTATGGTGGGGAGCTGATGATGATGAATTTGACAGCAGTCAGGGGATCGTTACTCGATGAAATAAAGACAACAGACAGTGCTGGCGATAAAACGATGGTTTATTCAAGAATACAGTGTTTACTGTATGCTGGGTGATATGCTCACCTTTCCGATTTATCGAAAGGGCAAGCGTTCAGTCCTCGTAGTTCTTGTGTTCTAACCTTAGTTATAAAGTCTCTGTATTCTTTCCACCGTTTCAAGGGAGATCTTCTCGCTAACAGCTTGGGTGTAAGTTATGTTTGAACTGACAGTGTTTGGTATGGACGGGACAGCTTTTTACGACCTCCAGGGGAAGTGATGAAAAGTGAACGTCTGTTGTGTCTTTCCTGCCATGTATATTGGTCCATGTGAATATGGGGGGGGGGGTATAGCTCTCTTGTGGATGATATGTTCTTAATTAGCGGAGGTGCCTTTGCCAGGTGTTTTGTGGCTTATGTCCCTTTTTTAGCCACGCCTATCTTATGTTGTGGTTGCCACTACCCACCCAGTGGTAATCTTTCAACCACCTGCCTGAAAACAAATCTGAGCTCGCAGCTTTCTTATCGAGTGAGCTTATTAACAGATGTGAACAACCCAAAATAAAAGGATTGTCTGAAAAACCCTTTGAATAGATTTAAATTGGTCCAACTTCTTCAGAATTCCAGGAGAGAAAGTTAAGAAGGTAAGTAAAAAATAAGTTGATTACCGAGGTATAAATGAAAAAAAGAAGAAATCAAGAGTATCTGATCTTTCAGGGCAAAAGGGGCTTGAGAGATGAATCCAGCCAGAGTGCCACTTCTGGTTACCGCATGATAACCAGTAGACATCGACGTTCTATTCGAGATTACCTGGTTAATTTACCGGGGTCATCAAGACGACAGGTAGGACTACAGCAGGCGGTTCAAAGAACAATTCTCACTCTGCTGCAGTCAATGAACTAACAGGGTTAAAGTATGCTTGCCTGAAAAGAGGCGGAAGAAAAATGTCTTCAATCCATGCCCGATCTATCCACGGCCTTAAGCTACAAGATAAATTCTTTCCTCTTACTGACAAAATATTTGTACATTTCTCTACCTTGTTTTTAATATTTTTCTTTCATTCAGTTTTTAGTTAGTGTTTGGCATTGCCATAGGCATGGCCGTCGGAACCTTCAGACCCCCAATAATTTGCTAATATGTGTTCCTTTTTCGAAAGATACTACAAAAAGCTAGCTTTAAGATTACAGAAAGAGTAAATAAACCAATTATCCCCTTCAATTATTTTTTGCTAGTTCATAGGTGTATAATAGACCTATCCCGAGTCTGTGGATGACTTGAAAAATACATTGATCTCTGACAGATTCTGAAGCTCTATTTTCAAAAATTCACTAAACAGCCTTTTTGTTCATAATTATCTTCATCAATTAGATATCTAAATATGATCAATGATATCCATCAATTAAATAGTGCACTTTTTACAATAGGGGTGTTTTCCAGCGATTTAAAGGGCGTGGTCTAAAAAGAATTTTCAGCTTTGCTCGCAGAACCCCCAATATGAATTTTGTTCCGACGGCCCTGATAGGTATGCACTCTCTGAGTGCTTTCTAGTTTATAATAATTATTCAGGTAAATAAATATTCAGCTGGGGAGGAAGGTAGACAATACATAGACATGGAATGTTTATTAATTTAAAAATTATCAAACAAATCTAAGATGAAGATGATAGTTCATATACATGATTGAATTGTGAAAGTACCTTACTTAAAATCAGGCATTGATAGCGAAGACATTGATTCTTTTGAAACTAATCAAACGTGATCCCTTGTACCACATAATAAATTCATATCATTTCTATATAAAAAAAATGAAATATTAATTTCATATAAGAAATAAAGAAATATTTTGTGTTGCATCTTGGAGTATCAGGAATGGAATTTTATGGAGTTAAAAGGGTGATACAGATATGTTTTTTATTTCATAAAACATTTTACAAGAAAGGAATTTATTATAAGTATAATATGAGTATTTAAGATGTTGAAAAACATTGGATTAGTGAATGTTTATCATAAATCATTCAGATTTATTAATATTTGCATTATTATGATCTTGCATAAAAAAACATCTTTGTACTTTTATGGAGGTGCAGGTTGGCAGAGTGAGTAGCACAGAGAATGGATTTGGCAAGCCATGTTCAAACTCCAGTTTATATTCACATTGCACTAATGCCCTTGGGAAAGGCACGAATCCATATCTCCCCCAGCTATGGGTAAAATAGTTCAGGATTAAGTGAGTAACACCATTTTGGGTGCTTGTCACTTCTAATTCTATATCACATATCAGGAACGGGCAGAGTAAGTAATAATGTGACATATGGAGCCCAAGCAGGGATGGCTGAGGCCATAGCCGGCATAAGGGCACTACTTACATACTTTTATGTTCTTTATATCAAAAGATTGAATTTCATCCTCCAAAAATCTCTGTAGTTAAGCAGCCATTATTTCCCATAATTTTGGACATAATATTTCATGGGTTTTGTTAATCCAAGTTTTACATTGTTTTTCTTTGATGTTCGCAATGTTTTGATAAATATATTCTGAAACCATCAGATGATGAAGCAAGGTTTAAACTCACTACAATGGGTGGATATTGCCCAGAAAGAATACAGTTGGTCTTATATGCCATCAAATATGGCAAATTAGAGGAACTAGTCTAAATATAAATATTCTACTCAAAGTAAGAAGTTTTTTTCCAAAACTATCAGATTAGACTCATTTGAAAGGAGGATTTGATTCTATAGAATACAGTTTGCCCTAATATTACACCAGGGATACATTCCTAGAGGAGGTGGTGTAAATGAAATCAGCACAAAATCAATCTACCAGTTATCTTAACACTACAGCACTTAGTGTGACTCTTATAACCTTAGCTCTGTGCTGATTGGTTGAAATTGCACCATTGGCACCACCAGTTCACAGAAGAAAGAATTTGTGTAAATTTCAAACCAGCGTTATTGCCAACCATTGTAAATCAAACTGGCGTAAAATTGGGGCAGGCTGTTTTTAAAAGCCTTTTAAATATCTTTAAAGGCTCCATGCCATGAGATGGTTATAGAACATCTGTCAAAACATTGTGAAGAATAAGTACAAAGGATGTATGTATCATTCGAATAAACATTTTACAGTGTTATATGTGATTTATTATTATAATAAAGCAATTACTTTTCTAATGAAGGACTAGATACAAGAAAGCTTACAGAGTTTCCTGCAAATTAGCGGAATTGTTATACCAGGTGTGGCTATTGAATAACGGGACTGGGTTTATCAAAGTCAAACCACAGCGCACATGAACCGGCAAGAATGTTAAAAAAAATAGAACAAATCATTAAAAATGATCGACAATTCAGCATCAGAATGATTGCAGAAATGGTCTCCATTGATAAAGAGACATTTCTTGACGTGTTCGGGCGTCCATAATGTTCATCATATTTGACATCCTCCCGACTTTCACAAAATTTCTTGTGCCGCTCGAATACACTTGCCAGTCACATGCAAACTTCAGTTAGCATACAAAAAGATTTGGTAGCTGTTTTGTTCAAATTCACAAAAAATTTCAAATTGATGCATTGCTCGATTTTTGAACTGACCATTTTTATGTCTACTTTGAACAATGTGTAACAGCAAACTGAAGACATGAGTGGATTGAAACTTTCAAGGGTTGTTAATGCTTGTCCATTGGTCAATGTATACCACATGGTTCACGCATGAGCACTGTGGATCAACTTACATAAGCCCAGTCTCGTTATTTAATAGCCAAACCTCATATTTAATAAGGTTGTTGTTGTTGCATTAACATCAAGGTAATCCATCAAAGAAACTTTTTTATATTTTATTTCAATTTGCTGCAGTCACAGATATTTCTTTTTTTTATTTCCTTTGCACATTTCCAAAAGTTTGCTTAAAAATCACTCAAGATATTTTCAAGCATATTTTCCAAAAAATCGAGTGATTTTAAGTTTTTATTTTGAAATTTCCTATTTATTCACCTTTAGATAAAGTTTTGCTGTTCAAAATTGTATATCACCAACACAAGATGAATCAAACCCTTTATTACTAAATATGTTGGTTTTCTATTTTTAAAAAGAATTTTAAAAACTAAGTGTTTTCATCACATTAAGCATTGATAATTTAAAAGCAATCAGTTTATTTGACATGTACACACATCCTTTGTGCTTGAAGTTTGCAGTATTTTGGCTGTTCTTACAACCTTGTTAAACAAAAGCATTTTATAGGGGCTCATAAATTTATAGTGAAATCCTTGTATATTTTGCTGTTTTGAGAACTACTACTAATGTTTTTTTGTGTTTTATTTATAATTTTTTATGAATAACATTTCCTTTAAAGGAATGTGAATAGATTCTAATAGCTGTTTATTAATTTAGAAATTTCTGATAGTTCTACAATGCAACCGTTTAAAGTATTTCCAAATTACATAAAATGGAAGACAGAAAATATTTGAAGATGTATTTGGGATATTTTGCCAATTGCTATAATTGATAAATATCTCTAATTCTTAGTGTCTTTACAAGAAATTTTTTTTTTCTTTAAATTTATAATGTGGTACAGGCTGTCTTGTTTGAAAGCTTTGCTTTATTTTTTTTTATAATTTTTTATTATCAATTTTTTTACAATTTTCATATTTTAATTAATTCAATTCTGTGCCTTGGACTTGTACCCAAGACCAGAGATTTCCTTAACCCACTTCACCCACAAACACTGTGACTGCAGCAAAAAAAAAAAAAAATCTAGGGTTATAATTTCCAATTATTTAATAATCTTGCCTCAAATATTTTATTTTTCAAAAGTAAGAAACAAGAATTTTTTTTTGTCCCCTTCATAGAAACGTACCAAAGCATGTGAGTTTGAGGTAACGGACATAAAAGCTGCCCGTAAAAAGACCCGTAGGCCAAGACGTAAGACAACTGGGCACGGCTGTCAGGTAGACATAGTTTTTTCCTAGTTCGGGTTTCCTACGTTCTAAGCCAACTAACACAAGAGCTGCAGTCATGGTGGTGGCTGATGACTGACTCTAGAATATTCACACTCTTTTTGCCTTTTTTAAAAAATTATCCTGCGGACTAATCCTTTGGTGTAGGATAGAGCTTCTTAAACTGGTGAATGAAATTAATTTAGAGGGCAAGGACTTCATTTTTTCAGATAATTTTCTACACTCAAAAAGGTAATTTTTTGTGGGAAACATACACAATAAGAAAACATTGTTTCTAAGAATCGACTGTGGTTTATGTAGTGTCTCCCAGCTCGTGGGAATCTCACTGAAAAGGAAGATGAAGCAAAAGGAACAAGGACTAAGACAAATGTGATGTTAACTGATCACCGTCGGAGAGAAGACTGATTGTCCCTCCACTTCGTGTGATTCTCTTTATTTTACCCCGGTTTGCCCGGCGCATGACCGGGAACTCACTTCCGTCTTATGGGTTGTGGCAAGGGAGGTAACTCAAGGTATTTGCTCAAAAACTTGAATAACACTGAATAGTTAATTTATGTTTTTTGCTCATGATACTAAATGAATTCTGCATAAAATGATACATAATGAGAATGCGACAAAAGTCATCAAAAACAAGAGAATTTCATTTAGGGGATGAATGAATTTTTGTGATAAAGACTTCCGGGTGAACAACACTTAAATAGTTCACTTATAAATCTATGAATTTTTCTTTCACATTTAACAGATATGAAAGGACATAAGGACAATCAGATCATTTGTTAGGGATAAACTTATCCTTATTACTGTAATGTCATCTGATATTAGTGCCTTTGTTGGTTGTTCTTATCTGTTTAGCTGTGTTTAGTTTGAACACATTTGGTTCATAACTGTATTTAGCTGTCCTTGAGAGAAACAAAGACATGTGTTTGAACCTTCCCCGTTCCCACTTCTGACCCGCATTTTTGGGTCCGGAAACGGAATGGGGGCTGCTGGGAGCTTGCTTCAGCATGTTTATTTATTATTAATCATAAACATTAATATATACATATATAGACATTAATACATACATATATAAACATTACAATTACTTTCCAGTCTTTGTGTAAAATTGCAATTTCTTATTTTTATCTGTATACAGTTATTGCAAATCATCTATTTTCTGGGAATCTCAAATACAACAAGTGTTTATTTTAATAAAAGGTATTAAAAGATTAATTTTATATTAAATAATTAGAATAAAAAGTGCTGCCTTTAAAGGTATTAATCTATTCTCTGCTTTCATATTTATTTTGCATAAATCAATTTTTTAACCCAAATTATAAAAATGTTAATGCTGCCAAAAAAATAATACTAGCAATGCCTTTATTTATTTTTTAATTAATTCTTTTCTTGCTTTTTTACTAAACTGGGCTATTTCTAGAACAAATTTCTAGAATTGACATTTCTAGAACTGATATATCTAGAACCAATTCCTAAAATTGACATATCTAGAGCCAATTTCTAGAATCAACATTTCTAGAACCAATTTCTGCTGGCATTGTTTTCATCACCTAGATTTTAAAATAAAAAATTTAGCATTTAGTTTTGTCTTTTTTTAGCATAATTTGTTTTCAGACAGAATTAACTATTTGCGAGCAGCTGACAAGATATCTCAAAATAAACTTCTTTGGTCCTGAAGCAGCTGAAAAGATATCCTATGAGAAATTACTTTGTCCTGGGTCTTCTTACTCTAACAGTGAATCAGATAAGTCTATTCATCAATGGTGATGAAGGCAATGAAAGCAATGAGGGTTCTGGAGCAGCTGACGAGATATTGCATCAATATCACATCAGTCCCAAATAGTAAAAAAAAAATAAACTAAAACCAAAAATGCCACTTTCTGTAAATCTGTTTCATGTTCATCAAATTATTTTTCTATTCAACAGGTTATTTTATTTTATTTTCATCTGAATTTTTCTCCCGCAAATGTAATCATTTGAATGTTTATTTGTTGGACAGAGTCTTTTAATTATACAAATGACTGCTTGGTACACTCGGTTCACTGAAAAAATTAGTAATCAATTTGCCAAGCACGACTGTCTTTTCATTTGTATTTATTCATGGCAAATTTGCTTGGTTTAATTACTTGTTCAGTTCCACAGATCAAAGTTCTACCATTTTTCCCTTTCTGCCGTGAGAAGTATCGACTGCCGTCAACTTTAACTGGTAAGATTATCATTACTATTTCTTAATTTTAACTTTTTATAGTTTCTGTTTTGTATCATTACCAGGGCGAAATGGGTTTACCTGGCCTCCCGGGGCTCAAAGGAGAAAAAGGAAACCGAGGCAAACGCGGACGCAAAGTAATTTCTATTACTGATGCATGTCAATTGTATTTTGTGCATTGTACCTTTCTGTACCTGTTTGAATTAAGCATGTCTTCTTCTCACGATTGCTTGGTAAAGATTTTCAGTGTTGTTTCTGCTGTGGTGATTGTTAAAATCAGTGTAAGATACCGTGCCATATTATGGTTTGTATCATACTGTGAAAAATACTGGATACACCAATCCCTCTTTTAATAAAATCTTTGTTATGAAGCAAGATATAACAATGGATATTTCGACAAAGAAGATTTATATAACAACTGAAATATATTTTATAACTGAAGATTTGATATATGTACATATAGTCAATTGAACCGCCGTAGGTTAAGAGGTTTTTCAACTTATCAAGCCGTGTTCAAGGATATATTCAGAACATATCTTAGCGGCAACCCTGTTACCAGTGAAGAATAATACCATCTTTTTATATGGGTACATCAAGTTGGGGTTACATAAAACAATTGTACAACACCATTATCGTTTATTGACTGTATGGTTTCAATTTTCAAACCCTCGCACCCTAGGTGAGAAGGTCTGATCCGTGGGTGGGGATGCCCTGTACCGCCTCCCACCCCTCACCCAGCAGACACCTATGGTCCCTCTGGAATGTTTACTGATATACTTTCTGCTCTTATTAGATATCTGAGTCACTGAAATGACTTTTGAATATTATGAAGTATTAGATAAATTAATAAATTCTACATATTACAATTGTGGTAGATGTTTTTTAGGGGTCAGCAATTTGTGGTAGAGTAGAAGTTGTTTCCAAGGTGTAAAAGAAGAAAGATTTGTTTATTACTGATATATATAAATGTATCATTGACTGAGGTCAGCACTACAAATATGTTACTCATGTTGGTTCACTCCCAAGTCAGAATGACAAGTTGGTGAGAGTTCAACTAGAGGTCAGTCATCAGAGATGAGTGGAGACAGAGCAGAGATGTGTGGTTGTGAGCAGTTCTCAACAGAACTGACTACTAGTTTTGGCACCCTTTATATAAAGGTAAAGTGGATCCCAGACAAGGATACAAGGATAGGTGCAGCAGAAATTGATTGATTGACATTATATATTTCTTTATGCAAAGCTCTGAATGACCAGTGTGGCAATGATTTTGTCTCTATTTTTCGAACGATCTTTGGATACCCCACAATTGTTTGTAGCAATTGGTGGTTTTTACGGGGCCAGGGTGCTATCCCGATGCTCAAGATGGACTGCCTAACATTGCTAAAAGGCTTCAACTGCTCATTACCCATATCTGTGAGGAAAGTGGACTCATGCCTTCCCCAGGGGCGTTATTGTCAAGTGAATGCAAATGGCAAATAGAGTTCAAATTCCAGCTGACACAGTTTACGTTCATTTCGCACTAATACCCTTGGGAAAGGCATATAATCTATCTCTTCACATCACAGCTATGGGTAAAATAGCAGGGCAGACTAGGCTCTTCAGCCTTGATTATTAGTGTAAATTTATAACAATGAATGTAAATTGTTCCAATTTTTATCCTTTGTTTAATGTTATCAGCCGCTTATTGTTATCTAAAAGACCCTGTCCCAAAGTGATCACAATAAGCGGCTTCCTCAGTATAAAGTAATCTAGGAATAAAAAACATTTTGTTAAAGGAAGGATTGGTGTACATAGTGAAACTCCAAATAGCTGTTACATACATATACATGATAATTAAAAAGTAACGAGGAATCTAGCCCAGGCATTCTCAACGGGAGCCCTATGGCCCCCTTGAGGGCCCTGGCACATTTGAAGGGCACCATAGACTGAAATAATAATAAATGGATTTCTGTCTATATGTTCGTGTTGTATCCCCATTTGACAGGGAGGGCTCTGGAACCAGAGAAGTGGTTTTAAGAGGGTCATGGCCAAAAAGGTTGAGAATGACTGATCTAGCCCTTCTGTAATTCCTATTCTGTTTCAGTTTAATCCTACGATTATGTCTTTCAAGCCTTTTTTTCATGTTAATTCCTTTCATTATAACGGTATTATTATGAAAGCCAAGATTAACAATTTATTAAAATCACAGTTCTTTAAAAATCATTCAATCATTTATAGACGTGATGAAAAGTTAATTTTACTATCCCAGGTGTACAACCTAGATTATTTCTATTAGTATTTTTAGGGGTATTTTAGTTATGTTTATTGAAAATGCTTCCAGTCATTTTATATATGTACATAATCTGTCATATATATATATAAGATTTGCATAACTTATCCAATAAACTGAGTCATTATTGTATATTTTATTATATATCATTTAATTTACTTATAAATGTATATATTTAAAAAAATATTTGTTGATTCCCATGATTTCAAGGTTTTCACTAGTATTGAAAGAAACTGATATCATTTTCATTTTAATCAGATACCAGATTTTTTTAATGTCAAAGGCATAAATACAAACTAATAATTCTTTTTCAATCATCCAAAGAATTCAAGTTCAACATTTTATTCATTCCACACCCAGCCCTCCTTCTATATTCTTTTTACTCTTTGTATTTTTAACTTCTGTCTATGATGCATGCACTTTTTCTGCTTGTTTCCAGAATGGATGATCTTTATAATTGATTCTTGCTTTATTCTGGTCCTTCTCTTTCATCTTAACAACTAACATAGATTCTTCAAATCAAGTACCTTAGATTTGTCATATCAAGTACCTTAGATTCTTCATATCAAGTGCCTTAGATCCTTCACATCAAATACCTTAGATCCTTCACATCAAATACCTTAGATCCTTCACATCAAGTACCTTAGATTCTTCATATCAAGTACCTTGGATTTTTCAGATCAAGTACCTTAGATTCTTCACATCAAGCACCTTCATATCAAGTACCTTTGAGTCTTCACATCAAGTACCTTATATTCTTCATATCAAGTGCCTTAGTGTCTTTATACTAAGTACTTTAGTGTCTTTATATTAAGTACCTTATTGTTTAACTGGGTGTACTCAGTTGTAAAACATGAGTTTTGAAAAAAAAATGAAAAAATATACAAAGAAAGATTTGTATGCATTCATAAAATACCCGAATTATTTTTTCCTCCTTGGTATATTTTTTGATTCTCATTTACCAATAATCCTTAATTCCTTTTCTGAATCTGCTTTGTACAAGGCAAAGCATTTCATCTTTAGTTCTTTCCCTCCTTCCTTTGTTCATCGGATGTAGAATTAACTTTGCATTTTCTTCCTTTCTACTGAGTTGAATGCATGTTAAAAACATAAGAATTCTACATATAACCTCTTGAACAGCATTGCATTTTTCTTTTTTTAAGCATTTAGCCTATCAGAATCTTACAGTGCATGTTAAAGAAAAAAAGAAAAGCATGAACCTTTCTCTTATTTCTCTCTCTCCCGCACATACACCACACACACACATATAAACATGTGAATATATGTATATATGTGCATACATATATACACACATACATTTATATATATGCATACATGTATGAGTATATATATAATTACTAGCTGGGTAGTTAAAAACTTTAACTATAACACATGAAAGTAAATGAAATTTTATAAAGATTTCATAAAATTAAATAAGAGAGGGTTGTGCTCGTGGGTGCAAAATTATGGCCAAAAACTTGGAAAATTGGCTATAAATTACAAGAAATGACCTCTGGTGATCTTGAATGACTTCCGAGCTTAACTTAACATTGCATATTACCTTTGCCATGGAAATATTTACCCCTATGTCAAATTTCAGTTTCATAGATGCAAAATTGTGGCCCAAAACATGTATAAAAGGACCAGAAATTACCTCTGCTGTTCTTGGGTTCAACTTCACATAGCTTGTGACCTTTGTGGTCTGAGGTTGTACCCATACGTCAAATTTCAACATCTTTAGTACAAAACTGTAGCCAACAACTGTGAAAATTGGCTAGAAATGACCTGAGGTCAACTTCACCTTGCCTATTATGTTTGCCATAAAAAAATGTACCTATATGCCAAATTTCAGCATCTTTTGTGCTAAATTGTGGTCAAAAACTTTGGAAAATGGCCACAAATGACTAGAAATGACTTCCGAGATCAACCTCGGATTACATATGAGCTTTGCCATGGAAAGATTTACTGTATGCCAAATTTTAGTTTCATAGGTCCAAATTGTGGCCCCAAAAAATGGCTAGAAATGTCCTCTGCTGACCTCAAATGATCTCCGAAGTCAACTTCACATAGCCTGTAACCTTTGCCGTGAGAAGATGTACTGATATGCCAAATTTCAGCATCTTTGGTGCAAAATTGTGACCAACAACTTTTGAAAAATGGCCAGAAATGAACTTTGGTGATCTCGAATGATCTCTGAGGTCAACCTTACATAGCCTATGTCTCAAGTTGATGCTTAGTCACTCTTCCTGCCAAATATTAGATCAATGGGCCTTGTAGTTTTAGTATGAAAGAGGCACAAACAAATAAACATTTCTTTAGCTGAACATTAGACAAAAACATTTGCAAAAGTCACACACTTATTTTCCTCCCCAAAGCAAAAGATTTTTCTCTCTTATAAATCTGCCATTCCAACTTTTGTTCAGACAATCAAATCTCTCCTTCGTATCCATGATGCTGTCAACACATCATTTCATTTACTGCCAACCAAGCACTCGGGCGATTCCAAAATTATACATGCGGGAGTTCCCCAACACCTGCTTTCGGGGTATAGTTACGTTGGTGTACCTAGTGCAGCTGAAATGGATTGATCCGCTTGGTATATTAATGACCACAACTTTCTTTGCCTTGAGAAAAAGGTTTGCCTCTTTTCTTGGGTTATACACCTGATGAAGGCTGAAGAATGGATTGGCTGAAGTGTTGTGCTGACAACATCAAGGATAAGGAGAAAAGATTTGATTGTCCAAATACAAATTGGAATGTTAATGATTGTTCTCAAAGTCAAAAATAATATAAATCTGCTGATTTACCAAGCAGGGCCGGCCCTAGGGTCCCTGGTGCCCCGGGAAAGCTGAACTTCAGCCCCTTTTAAAGCGTCTTTATCTTACTCCTTTATTTATGTTTTACAGGTAGAAAAATAATTTATAGTAATATATGAGTGGCCGCACATGATAAATGCCCAACACACCATTTTTTAAAAGTTGATATCTTTTATATATTTAGAGCTACCAATGCTCTAATAAAACATTAAAAAAATAAACTTTTCAAAAATGGTGCTTTGGGCACTTATCATGTGCAGCGACTCATATATAGGTATTATACTATACGGATTGATAATAAATATCAAAAATTTAAATTTCAATGCATTAATTAAATGTGCTTGTCGTTGGTCAAGATAATTTCCTTCACCATAACAGAAAGTATTCAACTGCCAGATATTCCTGAAAAATCTGACTTCATATCAGGGAATTTTCTTATTTTAACTATTTTTATTATTTAATTTATTGATTTTCCCATTGTTTTTATTTGTATTTGGAAAGACCAACTGTCTCAAACACATGACAGGCACCTCCTGGCACTAGGGGCCCTGGGCAACTGCCTGTATTACCAGTACCATGGGCTGACTTGGCCTGCACCCATTAATCACCTGCAAATCTCTCCACCATGCTTTTTTTTCTCCTTGTCTCTTCCTCTTCTTTTCATGCCTTATGTGCCCTGCACATCTTCTTTTCCTTTTTTTTTCCTTTATGGAAAAACACAGTCTTTTTTCTCTTACTTTTTTGCCAAATCTCGCTCCTTATTTTGAGACGTAAACTTAGAAACTCTTTTGCACATGTCATTTCTTTCATTCTTTTTTAATGAAGGCAGAAAAAGCATGTTTCAATGATTTGATTTAAATTTTTCATTTCAAATAGAACGCAATAATTACTAATTGGTAAGATAATAAAATGAATTATAATGAGTCATATCAAATAATATAGATTACAACAGTTGTTTATGGAACTTGTGATATCACAGATAGGTGTTATTTAAAAAAATACATCAAAACTTTCATTCACAATTATTTTACTATAAAAATGAAT
>VCCN01005748.1:727084-739222 GCA_006491835.1 Architeuthis dux
AACTAGTATAAGATTGAGCTAACTTTATCTCCAAACAGGGCCAAACGAACCTTGGCATTCGATTCCTTTGAGTGCACTCAAAATTGAAAAAGAATAATTGTTAGAATCCAACTGGGGGCACAAATTTTAAGTCTCGCCTAGGGTGCAAGAAACCCTTGCACCAGCCGGGTCTCCAAAACAAGAGTTCCAAATATTTAAACCAAAACCAGCCGCAAATTTCTGACCTGCCATTTTGTTTTCAATGTTTTTAGTCTTAAACAATATCTTTGATCATCTTTTCTTTTCTTTTTTCCATCTGTAATTTCTAAAGGTCAGAAATATTTATTGTTAAGCACATTTTAAATATTACTAAATGCAATATTACTAAATAAAATAAAAAATTATTAAATAGAATGTATCATATTCAATATTAAAGATGAAAGACATACTAGTCAAAATTAAATAATAAAAATTAAATTACCCTGAAACATTTTTTGCCCGACCTGCTCTTAATATTCAATGATTTAATGGGGGAGGAGACTATCTTCATCTTTGTTGTTTTCTTTTTTTTTTTAAACGTTTCAGCTGCTTTATTTCCTAGACTTCATCAGACATAATTCTTATCTGATGCTGTTGTTGTTCATTAGCTGCATTGTATTGCATTTCTCAATGTGTACTGGAGCAATTTCCCTGACATAAAGATCCTCAAGTCAGGCAGGGCCACAAGCATTGAGGCTATGCTGCATAATTCTCACCTGCGGCAAAGATGGAGGACAATCATCTCCCTAAGACCCTCCAAATCGGAGAACTAGCCTCTGGCCTGCACAGAAGTAGGGCCCCACAAGAAGTAATACAAGGACTCCATAAAAAGGACCCTCATCTACTGTGGAATTAACTATTACCAGTGGCAAACAGAGGCAGCCGACAGGGGAACATGGCGACCCAAGGTCTATCGGCCAACCTCCTTTGTCGATGCAAACTGCAGAGTATTTCATGCAATTTGGTCTCTTTTTTCTTTCCTAGTTCTCTTCCAGGGTAGGTACCCTGATAATTCAAACAACAGTATTTTTTAAATCAGGTAACTCAAGGGAGTTAATATGTTTTTTGTTTTATATAATTTACACTAGATTGAGCACTCAGTGATTGGAGCACATGAAGCAAGTTCCTTTTTAGTGTGCTTTATTTTACAATATATTATGATTAATCATTGCATATGGACAGTATTTATAAGCCTGCCAATGCAAGTGTTTTAAATGTCCAAATTATTAGGAAGTGTTTCTTTCAGATATGAAGATCCATTTTGTATAAGCCTGTCCCAAAAATATTGATCTGCCAACCATAGGGTTCTCGTAGCTCAGTTGGTAAGAGCAACTGGTATGGATAACCAGAAGGCAAAAGGGACATGAGTTTCAAAATGTTTCTATTTATTTTTTTATCTATAAAAAAAGATTGATTTAAGTTGGTGTAAGCACTTGTTTATATTCCTTTGGTTTCTTTGCAACTTCGTCTCACAGCTAAGTATGTTAACAGCTATTTGGTATGACACATATTTAGCTTTTTATGTTAGTTAAATGTAATATTTGTTGTTATCTGTTGTACAACTGTGTTGCCTGCCTTCATTAGACTAGTTTTCAATAGCACACGACTCAATGATATCTCATCTGGTATCCTTATTTGTCTTATACTGGATATAGGTTGTACCTTTCTAATTCGGTGCTCTGTGGTCCGCCAACTCCTATAGTCGGGCACGTTTGGAATCTGCTGCCATTAGTTTGTAGATCTGACACTAGAGTTGTTGTTTTGGTTTCAAAACGAGGTTTGAACCGTAATTTGGCGGTTTATAAACCGACTCTTAAACTGTCCGCGACTTGAAACCAAATTGAAGAACTCTAAATTCAACAATTTTCGATTTTTTTTTTTTTAGCATAAAATTAGACACGTATTCATTAATTTTTTTTAATCTCATAAATTTATCTTTAATACAACCAATTGGAAAGCATAAGCAAACAAATAATTTTCATTTATTATAATATAATTCATATTACAAAATTTACATTAAAAAATATATTGTTCTATTTTCCACACTATTAGAAAAAATTCTGTTTACCAGCATTTTCTGTGGTCCAGCAATGGCCAGGTCCGAAAGCTGCCGGGTTAAAGAGTTACAACTGTATATGAATGTATGAATATGCTTAATGAAAATGTTTTATTTTCATGTCAATCTTGAATGTCTTATGTTGTTTGGGTGAAAAAAAAATACCCATGATCCTCTAGTTTTCAAACTGTTCTCATCTTGTGTTTCTCTTTTTACTGAACAAGAATTTCTTAGATGTGTTGCTCCTTTAGTTTCAACAAAGACAGATTCATCCCAGTTTTATTTATTATTTAATATCTTAAAAGATATCTTTCTTAAATGGATTATAATACTTAATGAAACATTTCCCTTGAAAAATAATGAGTAACAATTTTAATGCAATTTTTCTTTATGAAGAAATGAAAAATCTCTGTTGTTCCATTCTAATAATTCTTTGTTGTTTTTTCACGACCAGGGCCCAATGGGATTGAAAGGTTCGACTGGTTCTAAGGTAATGACTTCATTTTCTCATTTTTATCATTTGTCTGCTATTAATTGGCTTCTGTATGATATGTATTGTACAAATATTGATATGTATTGTACAAATATTGATATGTATTGTACAAATATTGATATGTATTGTACAAATATTGCTTTATAAATATTAATCACCACATTTTTTCTATTTATTACTTTCTAAATCAAATTACATATATTTTTTTACGTATAAGCATATATATATTTTATATACATATAAAAGAGATTATTTTCTCAGTCTTTGATCCAGCTTTTCATATCCAATAAGTTTATCTATAAGATTTAATGCTTGATTTTTGTATTTTAAGTGGAAGGGATGTCATATTGGGATACATGGAGAAATAAAACCCAAGTTTTATTTCCAAGATTTACCCAACACGATGCGAATTTGGAAATCGAGAGGCAGAGGTTCAAAACTCAACTCAGACTTGCTCGATTTCCAAATTCAACACTATTCCAATGTCTGTGTTGGGTAAGTGTCAGAGATAAAGTTTGGGTTATTTCCCCTTGTTGCCCAATCTGACAACTCTGAGTGGAAGTGTAAACAAAACTGGGGTTTTACAAGTACTAGAATCTATTGTGATATAAATGTTTGAGAATTGTTTAAAAAGGCATTGTATGAAAGTTTTAACCATTGTCATGTTACTGTTTTGTCTTATGCTTTCATATATTCACAGTATTTTTCATTGTCATTGTATTTTTTAAATATTGATTTTACCATGACTTATATAAACAATGTTTCTTATTTTAACTCATGTTTTGCAAACATCAAATCATATCTTTAAAAAGTATAATTTCAACCTTGAATCTATTTTTTTTTTCTATTAATATTATTTTTACAGTTCTTACTATTGTCCATCTTTTTTTACTTATTGTACATTTCAAATTTGTGATGTTATTACTGACTTCTTATAGGAATTTTTTCATTTGGAAAATGAAACAATTATTTGTGAATTACAGGGTAGGTCAAAAGTAACACCTGATTTGACCCATAATTAACGCCAGTCCAATCTAAGGGAAGCAACTATTTAATAGTTGCTTTTAATAGTAATTCAATAGTTACTTCCATTAGAACTGACATTAATTTTGGGACAAATCAGGTGTTACTTTTGACCCACCCTGTAGATTTTTGCCTAATATCATAGAAGTACCCCCAGCTTAAAATGTGTTACCATATATGCAGGCGTATAAAATAGTCACTTAATTTTTTTTAAATTATACAAATATTACACTGCATCCAATGCGTTGGTATTATGACTAGGGGGCTATCAACCGAAGCTTGATATGGACAGGGGCTTTGATGATTTGCAGTAGACCTCCAAATACCCTTGTAAACCATTTGTCTTATAGTCCAGTTTATAGGGTGTATTTTTCTACAGGAGAAAAAATATTTTTATTTCTTGGTTCTGAATAAGTAGGGATTGCTTCTTGAATGGTCTGCACTAAATGATTATATTTCTGTCGTTGGTGTTGTCCATAATTTCTTTTACAGCAGAAACAAAATCAAAGATTTCTTCTCTTGATTATGTTCTCGGAAATAGAAATAGTATGAATACATGACTTGACCTCTAGAGAAAGATATTAATTCTTAGCTTTCTATACCACACTTCATTAGCTTTCATTATACATAGGGGTGCAGTGCTGCTGGAGCTCATTGGAGTGCTGCTCCAGTACCTCTCTAAAAAAAAAGCCAAAGTAAATGAATGAGATGGCAAGCGTTTTGTCAGCTCCAGGGCCTGAAAAGTTAGCACTGAAGCCCTGATTATAAAACCAGCATAGTACCCATCAAAAAGGACAGGATTATTTATGTATGGATTGGCACTCCTCCTAGGATCGGAGTGTAGTATCTATGTGCTCATTGACAAGTGTTTCTCAAAATATACACACACACACACACACACACACATACAGTACCTGTCATTAGTAGTTGAACAAACACCCTTTTTGCTTCTAATCACTTAGCTTTGATAGTTAAAAACAGGATCATTATGCAAGAAGAACCAAATGTTTTTCAATCCATATAACAAGGCATGCATTTAGTCATGTTTTGTGCTTCTGGATGCTAAATTTCTTGATAGAATTAAATAGTTAAATAGTTTTTTTTATACTATCCTTCTAAAATATTGTTCTGAAATAATCAAGGAGATTAAAAAAGTGAACTCACATTGCTATATGGAAGAGTTACCAAACTAGTAAGTTAATGTTGATCTTTCCCAAATGGGATTATTTAAGTATAGATCAGCACTTGTGCCTAGGATCAGAGTTACGCTCTGCCTCGGAACAAAGTGTCACTCCCTGGCCCTCTGCCTAGGATCAGAGCGTAGTTTCTGTACACCTAATGAAAAGTGTTCCGCACAAAAAAATGGCTGTGGATAATATGTATATTACCCAAATTATCTCAAAATTATTTCTCTATTCATACTTCACTTGTAACTTTTCCAATGAGAGAAGTGTCACTGGTTTCATTTTGTCTGCATGTGAATTCTCCCGTTAATATTATCAGGGGGAGAAAGGAGAAAAAGGCGACTATGGACCAATGGGCCTTCCCGTAAGTTTAGTAAGATGCATGTTGTTGTCTGACCATTGCATCCCAGCAGGTTCACCATTCAAAGATCTAATTTATTCACCACTTTTCTTTTTGTATCTTTCATCACGAAAGCTTTTTTTTTTGTCTCAAATGCCTTGTTCTTCATTTGACATCTCTAAACAATGTTTTTCCTTCTCGGTAAAACTTTTTTTCTTTCTCTCAGCACTAATTCTTTTATTTATTTCTATCGCTCTTTGTTTCCTTTTGTATTTAGTAATGTTTCTTTGCTTTTTGTGTTATTTTCAGTAATCCTTGCAGACCCAGGCCTAAAATCGACTAAATATGTTTTTAGCCAATTTTTAAAATCTATCAATTCTTTTTTTGGCCATCAAGGGAGAGAACCTTTTTGCAATATTTACACTAGTCAATTTTAGGTCCGGGTCTGCAAGGATTACCCTATTTTTTTGTGTTTTAAAATATTTTTTGTTCATGTTTTAGACGATGAATATTGCATGAAACAAACACTATTCATTAATTGTTTTGTTCACTTTTTCTGTCTTCAGCCTTCTAATGATTGCATGTAAATGTTTAAATCCAGAGTCAATCAGCACTTTGTAACTAAATGACATTAGTCACAGATATGAGGTCGGTCTGGAAAGTATCATCATATAATATTAATGAAAAGAAATAGCCTACATAGGGAAATGGTGCCTTAGTCCACTTCAAAGTACTCACACTTATCTCAGCCCCCCTCCCACTTTTCAAAACAGTCTGCAAAGTCCTCTTTCAGGATCGCCATCAGCTGCCTCTCCTCCACAGTCTGAAATCTCTTTGAGAAAAGCCAGAAGTTGCAGGGCACCAAATCTGGGCATTTCGAAAAATGCACAAGCTCCCTCAATGGCTTTGCATTGCTGATTGAGTAACCCCACAGGAGAATGTCTGTTCATCAAGGTGATGTAATATTTTGACAAAAAACCATGCACGAAATGTGAAAAATGCACAAGCTCCCTCAATGACTTTGCATTGCCAATTGAGTAACCCCATAGGAGAGTGTATGTTCATCTATGCACAGTAAGGTCCCCTTTTATTGGTTGCCAAGTTATATCAAGGCTGCACAACTGGTTATCATATTCAAAATGGCTGGATACTTTCCGGACAGACCTCGTATTTCTTAGTGGCCACTGAAAAAATTACAATCTTTAGTTGAACTCAATTTCTGTGTTCGTTCAAGTGATTTTAGAAAGATTTGATAAAATGCAAAAAACTAGAAAAAATCTTTTAATTCAAAAATATTGATACATAATAACATAAATAAAATCATAATAATAAATAAAATTGAGAAAATATAAAAAATGAATTAAAACATCAGCCATTAAGTGAATCACTGTAGTATGTCCGGTGGCGCTGACACAATTATACAAGAATCCAAAAGAAAGAGATTTATAGATAGATGTAGATATATAGAGGTATCTAGAGGTATCTAGAGTTCTCTTACAGTACAATCAAACCCAGGAACATTTGTCACGTAAAATGTCAGAAGTTTTCAAAAAACAAGGAGGCACAAACTAATGACCAATTTAGCCTAAGCTTACATTAAAAATTGAACCTAAAAACAAAAAAGCATTTTCCCTACTCATTGAGGAGAGTGTGTGTACACAATTTCAAGTTTCTACTATGAACGGTTAGTCCAGATATATAAATAGATAAAATTGTACCTCCACCGGATACATAAATAAATAGATACATACATATATATAAATGTGTGAACACATGAATAACCTAAACCTTTGGTAGCAGTGATTAAAAACCCAATAAGAAATCATTAAATGATTTTGATTTGTAATCATTTTTTGTCCTACTAATACAGGTGTTTTTCTCTCTGTTTATACCTAAGATTTGGTAGCCATTCAAAACTTCTATCTGTGTCTCTACAGTTTTTTTTCTCTCTTCTGACTTTGTTTATTACATATGAATTCATATTGATGCATGTATTGTTGCTTTGTATTGAATTTTATCTTCTTTGAATGTGTTTACATAACATTCAACACTGTTTATTTTCCCTATGACTTTTTGCCTATCACTACATGGTCAGTGTTATTGAATAACAGTAATGGTTCCACTAAAGTTCCCGCCTCCAAACAATGAATATTCTTTACACACAATTATTATCATATTTGATGGCATATAAGACCAACCTTTTTTTTCAAAAAAATGTCTCAAAAAATATCTGCCTTAAATGCAAAGTTGTAGGTATCAGGTAGGCTGTTTTTGTTTTCTCTTGTAAATTACAGCAGTATCGTAATAATAAAAATAGATTTTTCTGTATGTATGTGTGTTACACAGCAAAAACAGCACATTGTAGGTTTTACTAGTGCTGCATCTTCAGGATGCTCTAACTTAGAGAATAAAATAAATCCAGGTGATTTTCAACCATTACATTGTTTTAGTAGGGGTGTTCAATTTACTATACAATTACAATGTGGAACTATATCCTTATTTTGTGTAGTCGTTATAATGTTTATTCAAAGACTTATTTACTATATTGGTACAGGCGTCCACCATTAGAGCACATGTCTTATTTTTTTCATCATTTTGCTATATTTATCCTTGTTATAATATTTTTGTATAAGTTTCTGTCAAACCACCATATAGAAAGATTTTTCCTCATTTTTATTCATTATTCCACTATTTTTTAAATGTATATATTTTAATATACATTTAAAAAATATCGGAATAATTGATAAAAATGAGGAAAAATCTTTCTATATTGTGGAAATGAAAAAGATGTTTGCACCGATCAAAGGCCTGAATTATAATTAATCGAATAAAACTAAAAGTTTGCTGGAAAAAAAATTATTTTACTTAATTTTCCTGTATTTTAATCCCAAAGTAAGAGTTCCATTCCAGCAGTTCCTGGATATTATTCTAAAAAAGATAAACAATTAGTATCTCCAGGGATATATTTGTAAAATGTGTAAAAATCAACGAAAGCATGATTATATAAGATAAATAAATAATCAAATTAATAAAAGGTGGGGTAGGAATCATGAAAAAAATTCTTCTCCGAAATTTGGAATGGAAAATTATTTTTTTTTAAATTCATCCTTTAATAAATAAGTATCAAATATTTTATTAAAATCAAATATGCTTATTTTTGCCAAATTTTTAAATTTCTCACGTGTTGATTTCACACAGCAATTTTTGTCCATTTTTTTTATACCTACTTATCCATAATACACTAAATTGGTTTTCTCTTAATATTCACGGCTGAAATAGGCGGGGCGGGTCTTATATGCCTGTAGGTCTTAGATGACATCAAATATGGTAAATAAAAAGTATTGTTAGGTTTGCAAACCATATATAATCTATATTCTGTATTGCATTCTTTTCATAATTTGTGTTTTAAAGAACTGAAAAATGGATAAATAAAATGGTACATTAATTTGACAAAATAATAATTTTAAAAAAATGATTTTATCACTTTTTACAACTGATAAGATCTTTTCATATTGACAACTTCAAGTTGACATCAATGCTGACTCTAATAATATTTTATACTATCTCTGTCCCATAATAGTTGTTACATGTAGTGTATGAAATACATATGCAAATGTAACAACTATTATGGGACAGAGTATGATCCAATAATGTTGATCATGTGGGAATCTCTTTTATACAAAATGTCATTTATTTTTGAGAAAAAGTTGTTTAATCTTTTTTTCGTTTTTAATACACAGCATGAGTATTTAAATGCCAGCAGAAATTTTGTTACAGTTAGGAATAGCCCAGAGTATTTAATCAATTAACATATTAACACTAATTGTTATTAATCATTATTTAACTTTTATTTCTTTTACTTGTATATTAATGTCTCTATGAATGCATGTATATATAAATATTTTAATGCTTTTGGGAATTTTATTCAAAGATAAATTTGTTTAAATGTATAATTTGAATATTATTCAGGGTGTCCCATAAGTAATGCCCAATTTGTCCCAAAATTAACGCCAATTCTATCTAAGGGAAGCAACTATTTAATAGTTGCTTTTAATAGTAATTTAATAATAATTTAATAGTTGCTTCCCTTAGAACTGGCATTAATTTTGGGATAAATCAGGAGTTACTGTGACACCCTATGTTTACATTATAATTTATAATCAATAATAATGTATAGAACAGAAAAGCTTAAGTGTAATTTAAAATATTTCTGTACCTGTTTAAATGTGTAGATCTTTTAGTTATTTGAAAATATAACTATTTGTTTGCCTTATGTAAATATATAGTAAGCATTTTTGCACCACTGATTTTCAGATAATATGTAATTATTTCTTATTTTAATAACTTCTGAGTAAATTTCATTTGTGTTGTAAATAATTTTAACTTGAATTTGTTTTATCCATTAATATTTTTTAAATTGCAAGTGATTGTTAAAAAAAATGTTTAATTTGTGAATTTGAATATTAATAATTAAAATATATTATAAACATTAAGCAATAAGAGACTATAATAAATTGAAAGATAATACTACCTCTGTCCCAAAATAGTTGTTACATTTAGTAGTAATTTTTCATATACAAATGTCACCACTATTATGGGACATAGGTAATAATATAATGACAATTCCTTATTAGTAGAAACAATGTAATTCCTTGATTGAATATTACTGATAGTCATGATGTAATAATAAAAGAGACTGAATTTCTGAACCAATTCCATGTACATTATTACAGATGTATATTTTTGACTCTTATTAACAGGGCCCACCTGGTCCAGCAGGATTACCTGGCTTTGGTAAAGATGGTTCAATGTGTACTTGTCAGAAAGGAGAAAAAGGAGACCGTGGTGAACCGGTAATTAATTTTTTACTTTATCATAAATCATGACATATATAATAAGATCAGTGTCTGTCACATGTCTTAATTTGAAATATTACTTGAAAATTAGTCTAACTTCTTGATTAGACACAATTGCTGTTACGGGGCCCAAAACCTCCAATAATAACAAATTATATCCCTATTTACACTGAATCTGCAAAATGATGCAATTACATTGGTAAATCTTCCACTTTTAGCAATATTCTCTATGATGTTTCATATAATTTTTTTCTCTTTAACCTTTTCATACACCTTGTTGTTGCACAACAACAAATTAAAATAATTACATCATTGTCATGTGACATACCTAGACCAATAAAAAGGCTTTTCATAGACTGACATGAACAAACAATCACTGTCCATATTTGAGAACAAGCCTATGCCAAAGAGGTGTTTTCACGAAGTAGAAATTACTTTAATTTATTGTTACACAACAACCAGGTGCATGAAAGGGTTAATTTTGTATTTTATATTTTCTTAATTGATTCATATAAGGACAATATAGTTGATTTCCCAAGACCATATTCAAAAACTTTTAAATATTGATGTTTAACGTCAGCTCCGTGATATTGATGTAAAAAAAATATAATATTTTCAAGATTAGAACTTTCTGTTTCATTTTGTATTACTGTAATGAAGTAAATTATTAATTTTTCAAACAATTTGTCTTTCCACATTGTCTTTAATATCATCCTGTTGGATAGTATTATCATCATTTTCTTACTTTAAAAAAAAAACATCCTTGAGAGGCTTCAGCCCTGAAAGAGAGAAAGGAAATTTATCTGTGATTTTTGGCTCTACAGAATGGAAAGATTTTTTATCTGATATCCTGGAATAATCGTTAGTTCAATTGATGCAAAAGTTCCCAACACCACCTTTTGCAAAATGTTAGGGAAATCTTGAAAGTGTCTTTGGTGTTTACTCAGCTTTTATTGCTTGTGCAATCAGTCCACTTTAGTGGGTCATTTACAAGCCCTAGGAAAAATTCACAAGAACCAAACATCCGTCAGTATATAAAAAGTAATCTTTCTCTATTGCTCAACAAGGAAAAGGTCATTTTTGGACAAGACAGTGACTGAGAGTGAAAAATAGATTTATTACAAGAATCTAAAATGAAGAAAATCATGGCCAGATTCAAGACAGTTTCAACATCTCCACTTAAACAGAATCTACAGGGGAAAAATCTTCTTCTGTGTTTGTTGAGATTCAAAGAGAATTCTTTATATTGAATTGCTGGAACCTAGACAAACTGTTACTGTGCAATGCTACAATGAACAATTGGCTTATTACCTCTGCCAACGAAATGGGGGAGGTATATGTATTAGCCATGTCTTTCCGTCCGTCCATTTGTCTGTCCACAAAATATCTTACAAAATCCAGGTATTTGTTTTCAATTGAGAGATATTTTTCCATAATGTTTTTTAATGCATTTATGTATTCACTCATGTCCGTCCACACAATATCTCCAACAGTTCTCAGTGAATTTCAATGAGATTTTGTGGGAAGGTGGGCCATGGGATGAAGAAGAAATGATTACATTTTGGGGCGGATCCAGTAATTTCTTTTGATTGACATAGTATACAGTGTTGGCAGAGGTATGCACTCTCTGAGTGCTTTCTAATTTGAATGATGCATTGAAAGGGGAAAGACTTTTTTCTGGTGATTTTGCTGTGTGACAAACACCCTTCCCTATGATGCAAATCCAATGATCATGGAGCTGGAATGGGAAGTTCTTCTACATGCAGCTTTTTCACCAGCACTGTCATCTTCAGACAATCATTTGTTCTCTTCCATGCAACACTCCTTGTCTGGTCAGTGGTTCCAACAAGTTCAACGTATTGAAGAATTCATTGAATCAAAACAGGAATCATTGCATTATGATGGAATATAGAATTTACCTAGAAAGTCAAGCAAAATAATTTTATGGCTGAATAATGATGCTATGAATTTTATATGAATAAAAGATTTTGTTAAAAAAATGCTGTAAACTTCTGCATCAATCTAATATTAACCCATTAACTGTAACCGGTGGTGAAGAGTAGTAATTATCCATTGCAAGATAAAAGCCCTTTTCCATTGCAAGTAATCCATTGCTAGTTAAAAGCCCTGATTCACAGATAGAACTGAGTTGTCAGGAATCACAATAA
>VCCN01005748.1:739470-757986 GCA_006491835.1 Architeuthis dux
AACTCAGATAAATTTTAACAATTATATTTATCCTTGCTTCTTCTTTTCTTTATCAGAGCCTCCCTGGTTTGCCTGGTCCACCTGGACCACACGTAAGTCCTTTTATTTCAAATTCTAATTAATCTGTTTTTCTCTTTTTATAGGGTATTACTGGTCGCTTTGGTCCTCAAGTAAGTCTATCATTCTAAAAGTGATGTGCTTTGGGCCTTATTAAATCTTGCGCTTTTAATGTGAATCTTGTTGTGTCACTCTTTTTACTAAACCTAAAACCTCTTTAATAATTTGAAGAATTTAAAGTTTCAAAGAAGGACCAGAAAGAGAATTAAAGTATAGCTCAGTGGTAAGAGTGTTGAACTGGAGGTCTGCCATTTAATTTCCAGCTTTAGATTAACAGTATCTATATTAATAATTGGAAAGAGTTTGTTTGTCTGTTCTCTATAGATGGCCAAACAGTTTGGTATAGATCTACCAAATTTGGTATGCATAGTTATTGGACCCAGTGGAAGGTTTTAATGTAAAGAATTATGAGATTGATCCTAACTAGGAATTTTCAGGACTATATATATATATCCAGCAGTTTCGCATAACTTGACCAACAGAAACTTACCAGCTAACCATCAGTCTTAAGGAATCATTTTACTGTCATTATAACCAGCCGCAATCCATGTTTTGACCTCTTGGATACTTCAGCTAATCTATAACATTCCTCTTCTTGTTCTTTACTTTTTTCATTCCTGCATATGTACATTATGCTTTCATTATATCATAGTAGACAGGATAGAATAGTATTCATAACATCATTTTATATTTAAATGATGAGCTCCCATATCTCAGTGGTAAGTGCATTCTTGGTGTACGCAGAGAGTTGCAGGTTCAAATCCAACCAAACACAATTTTTATGCAATTCAGAATTCTGACTAGATTACTAATAATAAGAGTAACAAAAATCTCCTGCTTTTGAATCTGAGATCAAGCTACAGCAAATCTCCTCAATACTCCAGGACTCTCCTCAGTATTCTAGCTGATTTTAATGTAAAGTCCTCAGCTTATGAGTGACTACTATTTGTAGCTTGTTACCAAAAGTGGGTTTTGACAGGAAGATGGAACACTGAGACAGAACGATGTTGATAGCAGCACGCATGCAGTACTAAAGAAAGAATCCTTAGTCTCCCACGTGTGTGCTTTCTTTTATTTCTGCGTGCGTGTGCATGACTGAAACTCACTTCTGTCATGCTCAAGAGAATTGCAAGGGAGATAATTCTAGGTAGTTATCTCCCTTATATTTATTTAGTGTCGGTGAGACATAACACTGACTACAACCGGTACTACTGTCACCTTCATGTTCTATATTTTTCTTCCATTCTCTGGCAAGGTAAAGATATTTATCTAGCTTACCACTTTCTTCCAGCTACACTCTATTGTCTTTTGGAGCAGCGAAATAGAGTTTATAAATAAAATAAAATTATGAATAAAATGGAGTTTATAAATAAAGTAATAATCATAACATTGATCAAAGAGATTGTGGAGGAAGAAGTCTGACAAATATGAAATGGGCTATCGAAGAGACCTGATAGTTCATAGGAAAGGTACTGTCAACAGTTGGTTTTGGTATCCTTTTTTATAATGGTGAAGTGGATCCTGGAAGCAGCTAGGCACAGTGAAAAGTGATTGGTTAGAAAAAATATGCACATTTCTTTTACATCAAGTTTTGATTGGCCAGAGCAATGGCGTACTAGGATCCACCCAAAGTAATAAAACATTTTTGTGGTCAATACATCTCAACCAACATATAGCTATGTTTTTTGTTTTGAAAAATGTGTATTAACCTGTTTGTGGCAAAGTATATTTTTTAATGTTCTAACTCCTGTGCCAGGCTTTTCTTGTAAAAAATTGATGAAAATAAAGTCTTCAATGCATGTTTTAAACGGTTTTTATTTCATACAAATCAACTAATATGTCCTACAGAATATCTAATAAATATATTACATAAATGTGTTGAAATAAAATACTTTTATAATTTAAACAAGTATGAAATATCTTAAAACATGGATCTACACATAAGGTTGTGTTTCGCCATTTTGCATTTTTAAAATATAATTAACACTTTTTAGTGGGGTTTTGCCATCTTGCTAAAGAATAACAAACTATCCTAAGATGAGTTTCTTCATTCGTGGCACTGGACTGATGACTTGCTAAGACAAGTTATCTTGTCCGTGGCAGCGAACAGGTTAAATGGGATTATGGGGAAAATTAATATAGAAATATAGAACTAAGTTATCCTTCATTATTCAAAGTGTTTGGTCTCATGAACACACTAACATAATAGTCATCACCCAGCTTCCGACTCCAGTCGTCATAAAAGTAATACTGAATTAGCACTACAGAGATTTTGCTTGTTTTTTTCGTTGTTATTTTTGTTATTTCAACCAGAATTTCAGTCCATTCACATTGATGCTTGTCTGCTAGCAACTTACAGGAGAAAAAAACGAATGAAAAATCGATAAAATCATTAAAACTCATCAAAATTTCCTATTAAGTATAAACTGACTGTCCTATATTGACAAAATGTGCAAAATTCTGATTGAAATAACTAAAAAAAATGATGAAAAAAGAAACAAGCAAAATCTATGTAGTGCTAATTCAGTATTACTTTTATAACGACTGGAGCCGGAAGCCATGTGATGACATCAGCACTTTGGCACTCTATTGATAATACAAGTCCAAGTCTTATAGTCTGACCTTGATGTTTTCAGAGCCAAGAGAGAGTAATATTTTGGTTGAGGTTACATTATGCAGTAACCTTTCTGACCCACTTATTATTATACCCCTACTATATCTTTTAAGCATCACAGATTGATAGAAACACAAACAAATAATAAATGTGAATAAAACATTTTGATCAAACTTTGGTTGGATTAAAATCTTAGACAAAAGGACTTCTCATACCTGTACCATGGATTGATAAAAACAACAACTAATTGTAAATGTGAATAAAACAATTTTGGTCAGATTAAAAGAAGGTCAGACAAGAAGACATGTACTTGTATATAGAAATGGAATTTTTTCTTATTCACTTGCATGGATTTTCCTTTTTGAATACTTGTTTAAAAATAATTCATTCCTCTTTCATATAATTACACAAAGATTACTTATATTCTTTTCTAAAAAAGTATACTCAAGAGATGAGGTCATGTAAAATCAAATGGATGTAATGTTTTGCTTTTTGTGCTTTTCAATGTGTACAAATTTTACTTTGATTTTTTTTTTTATCATTTGATAAAAAACATTTTGGTGCTATCTAGCTTTTTATGGCTTTGTATTTTGCATCTGCTTCCGGCTTTTTGTGCTTTGTGGCATTTACATCAAAATTCTTTTTTTTTTTCAAACTATTTTTTGGTTTCTGAGATGAGGGATCATCAATACGTATAGATTTCTTTCAGACTGTTGTCCTCATCTTGGTTTGTCTTTTGAACACCAATAATCAACATGATTATGGCCTAGGGAACTCTCCCACCCGGAAATAGACAGCGGAGTGAGGGTGTTCTGCCCCCACGCTTTGATGGGGGCCCCTTGTCCCAACATTCCAAACCCTCCCAGTTTACGACGGTCGAAACGTTGTGTTCAAAAGATGAACCAAGATGAGGACAATAGTCTGAAAAGAATTTATACATATTTTTTGGTTAGTAAATATTTATTGATTTATTTTAACATTTTAAGCCAAGAAAAAAAATGATGGATATATCCTCACCTTCTTGCTGAAACTTTTTGTATTTTACTATAATTCACCAAATGTCTGTCTGTCTGTCCGTGACAGCATAACTCAGGAACGACACAACATATCACCATGAAGTTTTCAGTGTGTACTAATGGGACTCCCAAGCATGTTTTTAGCAAGTTGAAAATTCAAAAAACAAATATTATGGGGTCTGTGTTACTGTTCATGCTTACACTGATAATAATGATCTAATTTTCATCTATCTATATTTTGTGAAATCCCCCCAGATATTTAAATTAAATGTGGTTCATGATGGTGATGATTTTCAAATAAGGTATGATTCAAATCCATGATCTCTTATTGGGGCCACACACTCCATTAGACCTTCCACAGGAACTGACTGAACATCCCACCCATACAGTGGGTTTTCAGCAAAAAAGATATATTGCGATGTTTTATGTTACTGTTTAGTTTTTGTTACTTCTATATTGGTTAGAACGCTATTGGTTTTAACCATGTTAATACTGATAGAAAATGAGGAGACACAAAAGAAACACGTGGTTGTTTTGCTGCCGGCAAATCAAGTGTCGAACTTCCTCTACCAGAACAAGACTCTTGGGTAGTGACTTCCAGTATCAAAACAAGGCCCATCTAGTGTACTTCTCTTACGGCTATGATGCACACGGTTGCTTGCCTTTATTTACAATTAAATTAACAAATGAATATATGGACATTTATGGACATTACAGTTGGTTGTCAGGTAATGGACTAGGGAGTTCTTAAGCTGTCTCTGTTCATAGTGACCCCTTGATCCCCAGCCTCTGTAAGATCCCAACTTTCAAACCGCCTTCCCCTCAGTGAAAAGGCCTGATCCAGGGGGCCTCTTTGTAATTCTTCTTCTCCTGGAGATGCCATGGATGTCAAGTCCAGCATGGCCCTTCAACAATTTCCTAAATCATGGGATCAATCAATTACTTTTTATCTTCATTAATTAAAAAAACTGAACAATACCAACCATTTTTATTTTTAGGGACCCCCCGGACCAAAAGGCTTAAAAGGTGACAATGGTGCTTCAGGAACCCCGGTAAGATAGCACAAAGACCAAATTATGTCTTGCTTTGTTTTCATTTTCATATTAGGAATCTTTTTTATAATATATCTTTTATCTTCTACTTTCTGCAAATCATATCACTATCTCAGAATGTAAACTTTTGTAAAATATCAATATTCGATAAACATTGATATCCATAAAATGTTGGGATAATTCAAGAAATGTTCGTTAAAATTTTAGATCATTGTTATTTTTAGCTTAGACTACTATTGTAAGTTTTTTATCAATAGAAATTTGTTGTTACCTGCAAATAAAATATACATAAAGATTCAACCATTATTTACCTTTTATACTATTATGTCTACTACTACTACTACTTGGACAATAAAAATAGAATGGAAAAAAAACTAGCATTCCAAGGGAAATTATGAATCACTGTCATCCATATGCTGTGTTGGGGGTGATCAATTAAAAAGTTGGAAAAGGGGGTGATCAATGAATAAGTTAATTTTGTTGGGTTGTGATCACTAAAAAAGGTCTGAATTTTCAAAAGACATGCTGGCACAAACTAGTGACCAATTTAGCATAAACTTATATTGCATATTGAACCCCCTTCTAAAAACCTATTATGGAAAAAAAAAAAAAAAAAATCCATTTTCCCTACTCCGTGAGGGGAGTGAGTGTGTGCAAAATATCAAGTTTCTACTATGAACGGTTAGGGCTGGGCAAAGTCCAGACACATAGATAGATATAAATGTCAGAACACATGAATAACCTAAACCCAACAATAAACTAGTGTTGTGAGTAGCAATGATTAAAAACTAGTCAAAAATTAATAATGATGAATGCTTCATTAAAGAAATTTTGCCAACTTTGCTGAAATTTATTTTTTATTTTGTCCAATTTCAGGGACCAAGAGGTAGAAGGGGTAAACGAGGAGGAAAAGGCGAAAAAGGAGACCAGGTGAGCAAATCCTTTTCATCTTCTTTATTGAATAATGGGGTTTTTACAAAAAGTAAGAAGAATGATATTTGAAGCAATCAGATATGTTTATTTAATATTCACATCAAGCAATTTGCTCTCAATAAAAAGATATGATTTTTTTTCTTCTTTTGTTTTGTCAAAAATTTAACACTAATGTTCATGGGGTCTGTCACTCTAATTCACGTGTGTGCGTGCGTGTGTGCTTTTATTTTGTTTTTTTTAACTTGCGTCTGATCTAACGAATGAAATTTTTTCTTTCTTGCCAATCTGATTGGTTTATAATTGGAAATGAAGATTGCCATAAGGTTGCTGGCAATTTTCATTTGCTGTAAGGTTGCTGGCAATTTTCATTCTTAAATTGCTGGCAATTTTCATTTGCCGTAAGGTTGCTGGCAATTTTCATTCTTAAATTGCTGGCAATTTTAATTTTTAAATTTCTGGCAATTTTCATTCTTAAATTGCTGGCAATTTTCAATCTTAAATTTGCTGTAAGATTGCTGGCAATTTTCAATCTTAAATTTGCTGTAAGATTGCTGGCAATTTTCATTCTGCAAAAGAAAAAGCACTCAGAGAGTTTTTGTTAACCTCTACAGCAAATTATGCATGCACAAAACTATTTAATACACTTCCCTCAGTATTTTCAAATTTGAAATTAGACCAATAAAAGAAGTATTTTGTCAATGTTTGAATATTACCATATTGCAAAAAAAATGTATTGTACTGTTACTTGTTAAAAAAAGGCCTTTGGTGGCCTTCAAGCTCAATGCCAATCACTTCCTATTTATAGAATTTATATTATAATTATTTGCTCATTCCTCTTATTTTCTTATAAAGAACTGTGAATTATTGCCCTTGGACAAATATTTTCTTTTTTTTTCTTTTTGTCAATTTATACTTAATCTTATTATAATTCACCAACTCTCCGTCCATCTGTATGTGACAGCGTACCGCAAAGACCACTTGACATAACCCCATGATATTTTCTGTGGGTACACATGGGAGCTCTAGGCAGGTTTTTAGCAAGTTAGATTTTGAAAATCAACCCTCAAAATATGTTGGAGGTGCTGATCGATTTACAATAAATTGAAACATTTATTGTGCTCGACTTCTCTTAACAACCTTGCTTGCTGCCTTTATCAGCCACACTCAGGGACAGAATAGATGTTTTGTATCTTTTTATAGAGGGAAAACAGTGGTTAGTTTAGAAAGGAGCTGAGCGAAAAACAAATCAATGTATTTTTTTAAATGTCATTAACTGCTGCTGCTTTATCCAATATCATAAATTGTAAATAAAACATTTTACAAAAAAAAACATTAAAATTGTACAAATGTGACCCTGGGAAAGATTTTCAGCAAATTAGTTTTTGAAAATAATGGTCACATTTTTATAAATGTGCATGTGTGGAATTTTTTTAAAACTTATTTTATTTTCATGAAAAAAATACACAAGATTTTTCAAATCTTATAATATACGGATAATGAATAAATAAATATGAAAGTTATGATTGAAGTTGTTATAAACCTCACACCCCTCTCACTCGATGTTAAAACGATGTACAAATAAATTTACAAAAAGAATTAATGAAAGAAGTAAATACATCAATTTAAATTATATTATTACTTTGAATTAATTTATTAATTATTTTTATTTATGTGCCATTTTTAACATCGAGTGGTTGAGGGTGTGAAACTTTACAATCGGGAAGGTCAGTGATAAGATATGTCAAAAATAATTTACGTGTTTCGAACATAAATTGCAATTTTACACTGCTTAATTAGACTACACAAAGATACAAATAAAATAAAGATAGGAAAAGGAGTAAGACAAGGGGATACTATATCTATGTATTATAATATAGATAACATTTACAATGTTGAATTTTATAGTACTTCTAAATATAACTAAAAAATCTATATATATTCTATATATAACTATATTATATGATTTCTATATACGAGAGTGGATCAATAAGTCTGCAGCCTGAATTTTGATCTGAAATGTTTACTGTATGATGTGCAATATATGGGATTATTATTCACCACTGAATTAAATCTATTGACAAGGAAGGAGATTATGTGGAAACCTAATCTTTTCTTGTGTAAACTACATGCTTTTTTCATCATCACTTATTGATCTACCTACTATTTCCAGAACTGGGAGAAATAAGGGATTAGGGTACAAGGCTACTAGATCTTGCTATGCAAGATGGCTAATATTTATGAGCTTTGGTATATAAGACACAGGAAATATTTGAACTGTTATAGGTGGGGAGGGGTGCATCTTCCACACTGAAAAAAATACAGTAATTTTTACTGTTGATGTGATTGTTTAACCTTTCTTTCCTGAGATCTTAGAAAATCAGATAAATTGATCAAAAGTATAGCGTTTTTGCAATGTGGTAATATTTAAACATTGTCCATAATTAATAATTGCTATTAAAATTCTCCCTAAACATTGATGAGCACTAGGATTATACAATTAAGATCCCTATTTACGTAAAATTATTATTCCATATAAATTAACACCCAGTTGTTTGAAGACATGAAAGTTTAATTAACAACCAACGATTTGGATATTTAATAAAAGTTAGCCTCACTCTTTTTTGTTTGTTAACTCTTAAATTCATACAAAGAAAATAGAATGTCAATTTCAAGGGAAATAATTCCTGATTGAAATTATCTCCCTTTGATCATTTGGCATTTTTTTTTATGCTATTCATTGAAGAGTTCCACTGTCAATTACAAGCGGTTTATGAATTTAAGAGTTAATGAAAAAGAATGTTTTTAGAATTTACTTTAATTTTTATAATGTTTCATGAATGATACAGTAGATTATGGTTAATTGGGACACAACAGGAATAGAGCAATTTGGCCCAATTAAGTGGCTGCCCCCATTATGAAAAGCAACATACAGACGAGTTAAATATATGCATTTTCAGTTATAATACAAAGTGTGTATAGTCACAAACATAATAGTTTCTCCTGTTTGATCAGTTAAATTGTCAAATTCCAGTTCAAGTTGGAGTTGACTTTATTTTTCGCTGTAACAAGAACAAGAACAAGAACAATCCTCACGTAATTTAGGGGAGCTAACTGTTCGTCTATCCCATCATGTTAAACCAAACCGATATATAAAATTAACCTTCCCCGAAATCACAACCAAGTGAGCCATACTGATGCAGATACTTAACTTCTATATCTACAGTATCATCTTCAGTCAGAATAGAAGTTGGAGTGGAGTTTGACCCTGCAGTAGCCAGGCTTTTCTTATAGATTTAATAACATACTGAACAATAGTCATCCTGAATGCTTATTTATATTTGAAGAATTTATCAACTACAGTAAACTCTTTTTTTGACTATTGTCAGATATTAGTTTATTATTACACTACATATAAACTCCACTGACATTCTTAAATCCATTATAATGGATGTCTACTGTATATCCTGCCATAGTCTCTTAATTATCTGCATGTAAACAAAATCAGTGCAGGTCTCTAATGAAGATAATGGACTGTATCATAATTTGCCCAATTAAACAGCTTGGTGGCCAAAATAAATGAAGATTTTTCAAGATTTGGCTTAAATAAATGGATGCTCTTATTAACTAGGAACCCAATTAACCAGAATGTACTGTGCATATGTGTGTGCATATATATATGGTAGATGCAATTAGACAATGTGGAAATCAAAGATTGAGAAAAGCGTGTTACGTCTCAAACATATATATTTATTATCATCCATGCTGGGATAGTCGAAAGCATGGATAGTCGCACTTTTCTGCAGTGTTCACACTTCTGATGAAGTCGCTAGCAGTGACAAAATGCATAAAGGCTTATCTTCATGATAATAAATATCTTTGAGATGTAACACACTTTTCTCAATCTTTCCATTACATCCACATAACAAAGATATATATATATATATAAAGATTAAGTTTCAAGCTAAGAGTCAATGAGTCAACTATTATTAATTCTTTACTAGTACTTTCTTTCATCTTAATTTTAGTTGCTTTTCATTGCAACTACTCAGGCCATTAGTAATTGTGATGAAAGAAATACTAGTCAAAAATTATTAATGCTTGATAATGCTTCAATGAATAATAAAAAAAATCAGGATAATAATTACAGTTGTGCCAGGAACCATAGCTTTACAATATTTTACCATAACTTTTCAACCAAGGTCATCTGTGGTCATTTCTAGGTCCCTTGTCTGGTGTCTCTCTTCAAACTAAAATCCCTCTCTCCAGTGGTGTAGTGCTTAAAAAAAGTGAGGGAAGGCTGGGCTGCCTCTGCCCCCAAAAATTGAAACTTAACAAATTCCAGAGATGTTTTGATGCCATATGGGATGAATATTTGGACATATACTGGCTATTTTTTGTTAGTGAATTGTTCAAATAGAGATTTTTAGTAGTATATATAATCGAAAATATATTTGTTACCGAGTAACTATTTCCGAAGGGGGAGGGAAGGTGGGAAAGATCCCAAATCCAAAGAACACAATTTAACTTTTGGAAGCGGTCAGACGAAAAGAAGAAACAAAACTCCCTTACCTCGTCTATTGACGTTGGTGTGTAAAACAGTTGCTTGTGAAAAATTCCTCTTCTCATGACTTAAGTCAGTTAACTTGGTGACAGGAGTATGGTAACAATGACTCCTGTCTCCGGGGAGGGGGTGGTCGTAATGAACACTATTATCAGTAGTTCAGCTTCGGTTCCTTTGACAACTCAAAAACTTTGGCAAACTCATCTCTGTCGGGGGGGTTATACATATCATTTTGAATTACCCTCCATTCATGCGCAGTGATTGGTTTCTGGACTTCCGGTTACTTTCAGGACTTTTACGATCTATAAGAAAGCTAAAAAATACCCAGCACAGTTTTTCCCTGCCACTCGTCTGAACACCTAAAAATTTTGCCTCCCCTTTTTTTCTCCGACTGCTTGTACATAATGAAATGTTTTTTTCACAATAGATAGTGAGGGAACGCTGTTCACCCTCCCCCCAAAAAACTATGGCAATGCCCTTCCCACACTTTCCCACAGCTCTACACCACTGCCTCTCACTCTAGTTACAAGGATTTGAAATACTTTTCTTTTCAATATCATTAGGGAAGCAATTTCTTTAATTAACAAAAAAACCAAACTAATTTCAAATTTGAAAGAGGTATATTTTTTGATCTTTGGTGTGGTCTTTCGGCCTGGCTACATTCAGTATAAGGACTACCTTAGTGGAAACTGATTCATATCTGCTACTACTACTACCACTACTACTACCTACAAATAATCGATACTGCAGGGAATTCCGGGCTTAGATGCTCCCTGTCCTGTCGGCCCCGATGGCTTACCCTTACCAGGTTGTGGCTCACATCACCCATTACAGGTAATATTTCCGCATGAGATGGTATGATGCTTGGCTGCATGTGCATGAAACCTTTTATTATCTCCCTTTTATTTAGATTTGTTTTCTTCAAGTATTTTTCAAAGACAAACGAGGTGAAGAAGGGTCTGGTCACTTTCTAATTTTTTTTTTTTTACCTGATCTCATAATGCAAGTAAACCATCTAAAACTTGAATGTTTTAGATTTTAGCTGTTCACCCGTGCCGTCAAAAAATGAATGCAATATTTAAATAATTTGCAATTGCACCGTACTTTGAAAAAAATATCAAAAACATTATGTTACTCAGCATTTTCTTGAACCCAGATTTTATAAGCATTTGCAAAAAAAATAATAGATAATAATTCATCCAACAGTATTAGATTGAAGAGACAATTTGGAAGGCCAAAGTTACACATGGGATTTCTTTATTTAATTTAACATGTTTCGTTAGTCAGGGCTAACATCTTCAGAAAAAGATGTTAGCTCTGAAGATGTTAGCTCTCACTAACAAAACATGTTAAATTAAAAAAAGAAATCTCATTTGTAACTTTGACCTTTCAAATTGTCTGTTCAATCTAAAAAAAAATAAGTAACGGAGGTTACACTACAACTAGTATTTAATAGTTATCTCCCTCGACAAATGTTACAGACAGAAAATATAGTCCATCAAGTAGCGTTATATATAAGTAGATAATAGTTTTATTATAGCATTAGCCAAAATTGAACTCAGTTTGCTGAAAATCTCCAAAAATTGATTGACTCTTTAAAATTAATTAATTATTCAAAAAATATAATAAAAATAACCACATGACTCCTCAAAAACTATTTGGACCTTCAAAAATGATATGATTTGGAAAATTACTTGCAAAAAAAAAAAGTAACTTGATTAGGAGATTACCCGACACAAAAATACCAAATTGAAAAAATACTCAAAAAAATACCTGTTTTGGCGTGAAATGACCTATAAGGGTTGATGCGCCATTAAACAAAATCTTACTCTACTCTTTACAGATGAACAGATCGATTAATCAGTTCAAATCCCCCAAACTTTTGGGTAGTACAATCTGGCAATAATGGAAAACATATGGAACAATGATCACAGTTATATTTTAGCACTGATTGATTGAAGTTCACTGTTGGGGATGATGTTCTTTGGTTGGTATACAGAGTTCTTTTGCCTCAATACAGGGCTCACCCAATTTCGATCAACTAATTTTATTTTGGTCTCATCTGACCACATCACAGAATTCCAGATAGGCTTTTCCAAGTAGATCCCAGACAACCCACCGACACCTGGATACACATCCGTAAACAACAACAGCATACTTGTCTATACTGTACCTGATCGATATTCGTAGAGATGGCGTTGAGGAACCCACCTTCACCATATCAAAAGAAAAGATCTTTGGCGAATATCAGACAATCCTGAACATGTTTAGGTTTCAGTAGTGGAGTCTTTCTTGGTGTTCAAGAATAATAGGCTTCATTCTGGAAGCACTGATAGTATTCTTGCACACTACTGTTCCAAGTGCTGCAAATCTTTGTGAATTTCTCTGCAGGTTGTTTTTGGCCTTACCATCACTTGCTTGGAATCACAATAGGATTGGCCAACAGATACTGAAGAAGTACCATATATTTTGTGATCAGGTGTCTTGTCCTTTTGTTTTTCAATAGTATTTTGCATGTTAGTAACTTTGGTTCCTTTGTTAATGAAAGAGAATGAAAAAGGAATGTTCTGGAAAGAATCTCCGAATGCAAATAGATAAAGAAGACGAATCTCTTTCTGCTCGAGTAATTTGGTCCATTCCTCCACCCCAAACTTCTGTGTAATTTAGTTGCATGTAGATATTTTGAGAGACTAGTTCTTTATAAAAGAAAATAGTCACTTTGAAATGTATAAAATTCTTAGAGCAAGAACTTTCTATATTAGTAGAAGTAGTAACAATAATAATATGATAATACAAAAGAAACTGCATGGCTCGGAATGTGATATGACCGTAATATCTTTGATTAGCTACATTGGTGGCTAGATTTATATAAAGGTAAGTTGATATGGGCATGAATGCCTCGTTTAATCAGGCCATATTTTCTAGGCCAATACATCCAATATTTACACTTCCAAACTTTTACATTACAAGAGAAGGTGTGAGAAGGAATGTAAGGTGTCCAAACATCAAGACTAGCAAACTGTATTTCCTAGTTTTGAAAATTTATCCTGCATCGTACAGTATTGCATAAAGTTAGTACAATAGAAAGTATAATGAATTTGGTATTTTTACTGCAAAGAATTAGTTAGATTAAGCATCCAGTCTCTTAAGAGACAACTCCCAAATGGAGCATGGGGCCCAGTGACAAAGTCTTGGTTTCTGTTGCATGTATCAGCTTGGTGATTCTTGCAAGTCTCAAGTTCCTACAAGTTTTTATGACCACCCCCTTGGCAGGATGCAAGTCCACCGAAGGGATACCTCCACCCTAATCACACAGCTTAGAGTGTACTCAATTAGCTGCTGAGTGCACAGGGAAGTTTGTCCTAATGAAGAGTTTTCCACACTCTTCGCTCATACTGGGAATCGAACCTGGGACCTTCAGCGTGTGAGAACTATTGCACTATCCGAGAGGACTGCAAAGAAGTAGTCTTCACAGTAATTACCACTAAACTTTCACCAGATTTTTATGTGTCAAATATGCCCTCAGATATATTCTTCTTTCAAGACTAACCTATTAAGGTGCTTAATGCTTGAATTAAAAAGACCCGGGAGTCTACAGGAATAAACATCTATGGGACATATATATATCCCAGCAGTAATAGAAACCTCAGGATATATATGTCATAGGAGTCTTAAAAGGGTTAAAGAATTTTTTTATATTATTAATAATCTCTTCAGAATCATAAACTTAATTAAACCAAGTGTATAAATAAACTTTCATAATAAGAGAAAGAAAAGACTTGAGAGTTGCTTTCTTAACTCTTTCTTCCCTGATAATGCCTCTAGGCATGATAATTGATATTGAAAATAAACAAAAAAGTTTTTTAAATGATAAAAATTGATAAAAAATTCACTAAAAAAAACACATTTAAGTCATAGACAAATTTAAATCATAACAATGCCAATCAATCGATAATAATACCTTTTTTAATTAACTTTTCCATGGTTTTATTTCACTAGACTTGGAAGTGTTACATTCGGAATAATCACTTAAAATTTAGTAAATGTACATTTAATATTAAAAGAGATATAGCAATTTATTTACTGCCCATTGTATTTTTTGTTCAGCAACAGGCTGTTAAATGAGTTTCAGGGCACACAGGCACATTGTTAGAGACGGCAGTCGGGCAAGTAATCAAACATGAGGAAAGAGTTAAAGGCTAGTTCCCACCTGAGCATTCACCGCCAACAAACAAACATCAAAATATTTCTCAATGTTTGCATGTAAATTTATAATCAGAGACAATTAATTCTGTTCATTTCCTTCCTCATTAATTCTGCCTTTTCAAACCAAGAACTAATTTTCTTTTCTTTATTAAACGTTATCTTCCAAGATGCATGTACGACTATTACTATTCAGAAGATTTACCTTTTTCTATACAAGTGAATATTAAAAATGATCGCTTCTTCATAAAATTAAATAAACAGGTCTGTTTAGTTACTCATTGAAACTGTCACATGACCAACATCATTTGGTGATCAATTAAAAAATTGGAAAGATCTTACGGGTGATCAATGAATAAGTTACTTCTCGCCTTTTGTGATCACTAAAAATGTCTGAATGCTGCCGGACACAAACTAAGGGACCAATTTAGCATAAACTTATATTGCAAATTGAACCCTCCATTAAAACCTATGTGGGGGAAATAAAAATAAAAGTTTTTTTCTAGGAGTAAAATATTTAAATTTTCAGCCTTCTAGCTCCATTGGTATGGCCTGTATGCATGATACATAGCCAGCCAGCCAGACCAACTTAAAAGAAAGAAATGTTGACAGTTTTGGTTGACAGTATCTAATAACTTCATATCCCAATACTCTAAGCTTACACACCCTCAGCTTAGAGGTCTGGGTCAGGGACTGTCATTCGGTTCATGTGGGACCCATTTTTCCAACTTTTAAACCTTTCCTATTGCCTTGAGATGATGCGATAAAGTCTCCAGAAAGTGCTAGAACCATTGTTTGTTGGTCATTGGCCACTGCTGTTGAAAATTCTAAAGTCTCCAGAAAGTGCTAGAAACGTTGTTCATGGGTCGTTGGCTACTGCTGTTGATAATACTTCATCATTAAGAACAGGTTTGGGTCTCCCCCGAGGTTTATTATTGGTATCTATATTTCCATACCCAAACCTATTGAACCAATGCTGAACAGTTTGCACTGTAGTAATGTTCAATCCAAATGCTTTATCGACTTTATCAGCAGCTTGATAGACACCATTGGTGTTAAAGGTTCAAAAACCTCCAATGATAACAAATTATATTTCTATATACATTGAATCTGCAAAAAATGCAATTACATCGTAAATCTTTTACTTTTAGAATTATTCTCTATGATGTAAAAAAACAAAACATTTCAAGTGAGAAAAAAGCTTGCATCAAATACATTGGAAGAAACATGTTATTTTTTTCTATTAGTATATGTATATGTTCCCTCTAAGCTGTGCAATTTCAAATTCTGTAGTTAGCTTACTGAGTTTTTATTGAAAAAGTATTGATTCACTATGTCAAATTCAAAAGTGTGCACAAACTTTTGTCACAGGAGAAAAAAAATTGCACAACATAGGAATTTTGCGCGCACTGTGTACAAAAAATTAGAGGGAACATTAATTATAAGTTTTTGTGCTTATTTTTCTACAATCTCCATTATTTCGTTGTTGATAGAAACCAAATTAAATTACAACTAAGCAGAATAAGTCAGTAATCTTTATAGCGGTCATCATCATTAATAAAAAATATATATTATCCATCATTACTTCTGGATTGTATTTGTTGAATTATTGAAATCTTGGTCAGATGAGGCCTAAGGGTTGTAACACATTTTGATTTTTTAAATCTTATCTTTTTTGGCACAAGTTGATGTTAAGAATTGGCAAAAATAAATTGTACTTACCATATGAGGCCAGGTAAAAAAAAACTAAGCTGATTATCTTAATAATTAAAATCAGTTTCTTTTCCCTTTTCAGCACATTTTGCATGAAATATTGTGTCCTCTCGACTCTTTTGTCATCTTGATGTTTGCGGCTAATGTTTGCTTGTTTTGGATTGTAAAGAATTTTTTTAAAAATCAATCAATAATTGTATTTCTAAGTTCATAAAACACACAGCAATTAAACAATCCGCTCAGGGTTAAATTAGAAGTTATTTCTAATAAGATAAAAAGTTCAATGACTTTAATCCACAAATATAAAACGCAGGAACCAAAAAGATTTGGATAAATTTACAAAAAAACATAAGCTGTTCGTGTTTCTTGAAGCTTAATAATTTTAATCTTAAAAACAAGGGGAAACCACTCCTTCCTTTGATATGCTTGAGTTGTTGCCCTTTATTTGAGAGCAAATTATGCATCAATGTTATCTCTATTTTATTTATTTGTTCTTCACAATTTCTCGCTCACAACATTTTGTCTTTTTTCACGTTTCTTTAGATCTTTTCTGATTTTTCCATTTGGTGAAATTGTTTTTTCAAAAGCGATTCTTTTCCTGCTTTGACGGCCATTTTGTTTTTCTGTTGCAGCAAAATCGTGACTTGGCCTAAATTTGCAAATGATACATCAGAAATACGGAGATACCTTGAACATTATATTCACAAAAATATCCAAAAGCACTGAGATACTCACACACACATACATAATTGCAAATCTATTCCAACTGTTTATGGTAACAATACCTCAGTTTTGTTGTTCTAAAAAGTCGGTCATTATTTCTAGCTGTGCCCCATACTTGGAGCTTTGTGCGATGCTTAGTAGGTAATTGGTACCTCATCGTGGTGTAATGGTTAGCAAGCTAGTCTTACAGATCATTACTACTGAGTAGTGAGTTCGATCCCCACTGGGTGCCCCATGCTTGAGGCCATGTGCCAAACACTTAGGAACAGCAGATACTGGTAAGCAATGCTTGGTAAATAACATTATTTCTGTTTATTTGAAGATGGAAGCATTGTTTATACCTAATGTTGGATAAATGGTTGAAAATACACAACAAATTCAAAAAGTTATTATGTTCAAAGATAAATATAGAACAAAATAATTTATAAAAAGTAAAAAAAGAATTCTTTGTGTCTCCATTAATATCATAGCAGAACCTACTTGACAAAATATTCCACTATTTTTAGGTAACGGTTACGTCTAGGCTCATTTGTTTGAACCGTAATTTAGTGGTTTATAAACCCATTTGTTAAGACGAATGTGTAAAAACCTTAGGGGGGGGGGTTAAAACTATATAGAAGAACTCTAAATTTTAACAACTTTCAATGTTTATTTTAGCATAAAATTAAATATGTATTTATTAGTTTTTTCTGAATCTTATAAATTATTTTTGATACAACCAATTAAAAAGCATAATAGTTTAGGAGGAAAAATAACGTGCATAGGTTGGATTTTTTTCAGCAATAGTGTCTATTTTAAGATTCTGCCAGGTTCTATTTTCCGCACTATTAGAAATATCATTAAAGATCTATAAACTGCTGAAATTCAATAAATAATAGTATGAAAAACAAAATTTCTATTTTCCGGCAACTTCTGTGGTCTGGCAATGGCCAGGTCCCAAGGTTTCCAGATTAAAGAGATACAAATATTATAGTATTTTTTTCTTTTTATAGCTTTCTATCAATAGTCATGCATTTACCATCTAATAAATATCAATAAAAATATGCATATATACAGACAGATTTATTGTTGTATATATACACTAACATATATATTTACACACACACATATATATATACACAAACATATATATTTACACACACACATGCATATATACAGACTAACATATATAATTATACACACATATATATATATATACATAAAAATGAATGAAGCAAAAATGGCCAAGTCATGTTTTGAGTGTCAAATAAAATCATTCTCTGGTTGTAATTAAATTTCTATGCCTATTTTCCCAATTGCTGACTGTGTTTCACTGCAATTTATGTATTTTCTTTTGACAGTTGCAAAATGTGCTTTTGAAAATTGTGATAAAATGAAGACAGCATTTCAACAAAATGAAATCTTTGCCACAAAAAGTCAATATCTTGGGAGGCGTGAACAAAGAGTTAGATTCAACAAATATTCTTTTATTTAGCCAACAACACACACAAACTGTCATAAGGGACAAAGAAGTCTGTTGTCTGAAGTTTTGAGATAAACAGTTTTCATTATTCCACACATTTTTCAAACTAGAATCTTCATCTT
>VCCN01005748.1:801243-823955 GCA_006491835.1 Architeuthis dux
ATGTCAAATGTGTGTATTCAGATTTGAGAGAACATATGCAAATACACACTTGAGAGAAACCCTTCTCCTGTCAAGAGTGTGGATCAGCATTTTTTTAAATTCAGATTTGAAGGGACATATGCAAACAGATATCAAATGTTGTGAAGTGATCTGATGGCCTTACAAAACTATTTTCTAAAAGAAAGTGTAATCATCAATTTAGAGTTGCATATGAGAATCAGGAAAGAAATATTCTTGCGAAATGTGCTGATTTGCCTTTTAGAGTGTTTATAAAAGGAAGATAAACTATATTTATGTGCCGAGTGTTATTTAACAAAAGTTCTTATTTAAGACATGCAAACAGACATTGGTGAGAAAGAATTTCCTTGTAAATTGTGTGGCTGCATTTTCACAGAATTACATTTAAAAAGATGTATTGAAGTGAGATTACTGTATGTGAATTTGTCTTGGCATTGATTTTACATTTGAACTGAAGAAAAAATTGTACTGTGGTGCATGGACTGTCCTTGATGTTTTGGTGTAAAATGACTCTTGCTAACACAAAATTAAACATTCCTATTTTAAAGAAATATGTAAATACTTATGTTCAAATATTTTGTCTGCAGATTTGCTTCATCAATACTTCATCCAATAATAAAGATTGATTTATAAAATAAGAATGAATCTATTCATATGCTAACAAATAAAGAATTTTAAGAGCATAACTGAATGAGCTAGCTTCTGTGCCACCTACATGATGAGAAGAGTTTAAGTATTATTACCTAGTTAAGAATCATAAGTTGAATACAGTATGAACAATTGATTATCACTCAGGATAAAATTACAATATCTGTAGAATATTTCGAATCAAGTTTACAACAGGTGTTATAATATACTGGCATTTCCGGACTAACACCTGGATGAATGTTGAAGTGACCCTAGGGGACCCCATATGTGTGGGCATCCGAAAACAGGATATTGACTAAAGTTGCAGGTGTTTCAGCGTGGGCCTAACGGCAGGAACTCCAAATAACATGAAATTGGATTCAAACACAGCAGGTATCGGGGTCAAAGTAAAACAGGATGTTGACAGGACCCCAGAATGTGTGGGTGATGAAATCCGGAAATAACACACAAAGACAAAGGACAGAAAACTCCAGACCCAAAAGCAGAGGACAGAGACCCAGCCATGAGGCAGACCGCCTAGGGTTGGAAAGGCATAAGACCAAGTTCTCCTGTTGGGAACGGTCTCTCGACACCCATCATCTCTCTCCTACTCTTCACTCTCAGGCCGACAAAGATGTATGCTATGAAATAAAGATATGTCCAGATATTTTTACAAGCAAGTCTTCGAGTCTCCTTTCTATCCAAGTCCAGGACATTCACCTCACTATACAACACAGGCACCCTGAAAATTGTTGAATTGAAAAGGGACACATTTTGCCTGGACACCGGTGTTCGAAGTTACTTACATTTGCTAAAACCTTTTTTGAAGTTACTAAGATACTTTCTCCCGGAAAAATAAAAAGTATTTTTGTGCTTTTAATCCAACTATTCTTCGTAAAACTAGCTTTTTGCTTTTATAGCGATTATTAGAGTTTAAATTTTACACTACAGTCATTCAGTAATAGAAAAAGAAGATTGGATTAAAAGCACAAAAATACTTTTTATTTTTCCTGGAGAAAGTATCTTTGTTAGTTTTTAAAAAAAAGAACCTATTTTTTATCGACTGTAAGTAACTTCGAATATTTTCGGTGTCGAGGCAAAATGTGTCCCTTTTCGATTCAACAATTTTCAGGGTGCCTGATGTAAACTTGATCCGTTATTTCTAAGGCTGAAATTAGAATAGACATTTAAGAAAGTCACAGAGAATGACAATAATATATTTATTTCAACAAAAGAAAATGAGTTGAGTTGAGAGTCAAAAGACACTGTTTTTTGATTGAGAATTATTTAAAATTGAATGTTCAGTTAAATGTTTCTTGGAAGATTGATTGTTTTGTTTAACGGTACATCAACCCTTGGTGGGTCATTTAGTGCCAAATTCAGTAGGGGGGGAGCAGATCCCATGTCCCTGTGACTGGAGACTTGAGGGTGGAGAATCCCAAATCCCTGTCACTGAGACAAATGCCATGAGGACCGGGATAAGCTGGTCAGTGGTCAAAAGCTTCTCAGGATGAATCCCGAGCATGCTAATGATGATCGCCTTCTAACCAGTTGGCCAAAATATCCTGTGCAACTTCTCCCAGATATCTGGAGATACCCGAGCATGCCACAATGACCCCCGAAGGGCTGTGATTCTCTGAACTTTAAGGCCATGGCGGTTTTCGAAGCACAGATACTCGACTTTGATCCTAGCCACAGCCAAGATATCCTGTGCAACTTCTCCCAGGACGATACCCAAGCATGCCACAAGGACCCCGAAAGGCTGTGGTTCTCTGAACTTCGAGGCCGTGGCAGTGTTTCTTGGAAGAGTTCCTTGAGAGAAGGCAATAAAAATGTCTGTGCAAAGGTAGTTTTTGGGGGCGAGTTTTTCCACCACAATAAAGAGAATCCAGACATTTACCAATAACTGCCTCAGCAGAATACTCAGCAACAAGGAACTGTGGTGACGAACAAGACAGCAATCCTCCAAAGATGCTGGAGATGAATTGTTCACACTCTTCGCAAGCCTTCACCCAGCATTACAAGACATGCCCTCTTTTGGAATCCACAAGGGAAAAGGAAAAGAGGCAGACCAAGAAACACTGGGCATCATGACCTGGATGCAGCCACGGAGAGAACAGGTCATACATGGAAACAGTTGGTGAAATTGTCCCAGGACCGAGATACCTGGAGTGTCTTTATAGGCGCCATATGTCCCAAACGGGGCCACAGGCTTAGATAGAGATAGATAGTTTTTGAGAAAGTAGAAAATTATTAAGGCACCATCAGAGTTCTTTGGATGAAGAGAATTTGTATAAAAAAAGTGTATGCATACATACAGTATTGTCTTACCTTGGCCAGAGGTAAAAAAATATTATTTTTATAACACGCGAAAGCTCATCTCGTATATTCTGTGCTTAAGCTTCTTTGAAATTACTGCATTTAAAAAAAATTTAAACCTGTCATTAGCAACAGTGCTCTTCACATGCCCCCACCTTTGGCAGAGCGCTTTTCTGGATGTCATGACATCTCCGCTGCAGCTGAGCGAAGAAAGTTTTGGTTGCTTTATGGCCGAACATCAATTTTGTATGCAAAATTGGAAAAACATCAGGTTTTCTTTGGAGTGCCATCTAGTGTTGGAAATTGTAGAATCAGAAGGAGATAATTTGGATTTATGCTCCCAACACATTACCTACATGCATTTTCAATATATGACATGAAGTACTTAAATTCTAAAAGGTTATGCCCAACTACAAGCAGGATCCGCAGAAGCAGCAAATATGAATGGTAAGCAGGGATTGATCTTTATTCTCCCTCTATTTTAAGCATGATCTAGTGTTGCTTTTGGCAAAAATCCAAGTTAAACCCTGAATGGATTTGCAATGGATAAGTACAACAAAACACAACCTGTTCCATGAAGTTACTTTGTCTTTATGAATTTAGTGACTACCCAGTGCTGGCTATAGGACCGGCTCAGCCTATGCGCAAACTACACCATGACGTAGGGCCCAAGACATTGAGGGGGCCCACAAATAAATAGCAATATAGAACGTATAATGTTTATATAAATATATCTGATACTATTGTTCGGACTGAGATCCTCATCTTGGTTGTCATTTCCACAACGTTTCGGCCCAACTTGGGATTGTGGCCTAGACAACTAAAGCGTTGGTTAAAAAGCGTCTGACTGTTGAGTCATCTGTAGGTTGTGGGTTCAATCCCAGGAGCACCACAACTGAAAAATAACCACGAAATAATTTCTAGTACATGGATAGTGGAATGAGGACAGTATACCCCCGTGGATCAAATAAAGGGTTCAGTTCAATAGTTCCGGTAAGGGACCGACAAAACTTGACACCTGAAGAAGGCCGGAGGGTACATCGGCCGAAACGTTGTGGAAATGACAACCAAGATGAGGATCTCAGTCCGAACAATAGTATCAGTAATACTAACACCTCATCTCAGAAATACAGAACTCAGTTATAAATATATCTGTATCAATAAGAATGCCGAGGAAAGCTCCCAGCAATCCCCATTCCGTTTCCGGTCCCAAAAAGCGGGAGCCGGAAGTGGGAACGGGGAAGGCTCACTTCTTACCAGGCTAATCAACCCTATCACACGTGTTATCTTGTTCTGTCTTCTTTTCTTAACACGCTTAAACAGATTACGAATCAAAACGCATTCTAATTTCACACAGCTACCACAAGAAGAACAACAAGAACACAACAATAGCAATATAGAACTTTATCACTATTCCCTTGGGAAAACAATCATAAATCAAAATAATTACTTAATACATTTAGCACATGAATAAAAAATATTATTTTATAGGTAAAATACTCCCTTTTTAGTTTATATTATGAGATGCCTTTAACGTTTGTTATTACGATCTTTATAATTATGAACTTTTAAAATATTTTTTGTTTTTTCTCTTTCTATTGCCTTTTTAAAAATGTCTGTATTACTTCAACAATTTCTTATTTATTCAAAATTAGAAATTTTAATTTATCAAATAGTAAATCTTTGTTTTACAAACTTAGTAAATGGACACTGAAACTAAACCATTACAAATAAACATGGAAATGAAATATTTTTTCTTCTTTGTGCCAGTTATTCAATTAATTTTTAAGTTCTTACATGTGGATGAATCACACACCAGAATCACACCTCTCTCCGTCTTTCTCTGCTGCTTGGTTTTCAGTTTAAATTTTAAAAATTTCAGTGATTTTTTTTTTTCTAGAAAGTTTACCAAAACAAAGAATTAACGCATTTCATTTTGTATTCTTTGTAAGAAATGATTTTTGAAGTTGGCATTCCCACAATTGCAGCTTTCTTACAAAGGTCACAACATGACAATACATCTCATGTACTAGCTGATTTTTTCCTTGAAATTTTATATTCAAGTTATTCAAATGAGATGCCAAGGTTGCAAGCCAATCAGGATCACGAAAATGTGAAGCATCCTCATTTTTGCTTTGAAGAAATATTGCCACCTTTTCATGCAAATACCCTGTCCAGCATTAACCATCAGCTAAGCCAGCATACATTGCAGAAATAAGCCATATTCTGCCTCCATCAGTCATGTGTCACAAAACAACTGTGTCGGTTATGATTTTCATTTCCATATCCAACAGAAACTGCTGGAATTGGCAGTGATTTATTCCATGAGATAGGAGCAGATTCACAAAGACTTGGCACATAAATCCTCCTGGTGGATAATGCAATGAATTTTGAACAGTTTTTGTGCGATTCTGATTTTTTCCATTTTTCCTTGCAGCAATGCGATCAAGCCTTCTTTCAGTCCAACCATTGCCAATGCCCCATCAGTTGTGATGCCATTTAGCTTTGTTATATCAAGCTTCATTTCTGATATCACTTCCAACAAAGCTTCAGAAATGTCTGCTCCAGTAACCGTGTCCTTCATGGGAATTAACTGGACAAACTCTTCGTAATTTGAAAAGTTAAAGTCACTCCTCGCAAGTTGAACAGTATCTCTCAAGTCTGTGCTCTCATCAAGTACAATTGAAAATAATTGCAATTCGTTGCAGGCATGCCTTAAACAACTTTTAACATCTGTTGACATTTCTTCAACTTGTCGGGCAATCATCTTGCAGACAAGCTAATACAGATGCAAATGAAGATTCTTTTTCAGGACAAACAATATCTACCACTGCCAGTAAACATTCCTTGATAAACTCTCCATCTGTAAAAGGCTTCATTGTTTTCTGCAGTGTGTTTGGAAATTTTGTGGCTGGCACGAGTATTTCATTCATTTTAACTGCTTTTCTTGGCAAAAAATGATGTTTGTTTTCCGAAACTAGTCTTCAGTCGCTCAACTTCCATTTTCCTTGTTTCCTGGGAAACTTGTTAAAATTTCACACTATGGCGATATTTGTCACCTTCTTCACAGCAACTTTTTCTAGACAAATGAGACAAACTGGTTTCTCAACGTGTTCGATGAAGAAATAATCCAGTGTCCAAGTGTCTTGGAAATTTTGGCACTCAGCATCTACCTCCCTGCATTTTGCATTCATTGCCATTGTAACATTTTTCTTTGATATAATTTTTCTTTGATATAATTTTGAAATATCAGTTATTCAAAAAGTACCATAGCACAGGTATATGTTCATGTTGTATGACCAGAGTGAACTGTCAGTCTAGCATGCCTTTTAACCACCAAATCTGAGGAAGCATTACTCCGCGGTGGACATGGAAAAAGGGTGATTAGTCCAAAATATTCAAATCTCTTGCCTATCCACTGTAGAACAAACCTGGGGCCAGTGTAACATGATCTATCAGAGCTTCTTTTAATCTGATCAGCCTTTTAAGGTCAGTTGCTGGACATATGCATTAAACTAGGTCACAGTGTTTTGTTGGTGGAACATTTTGATTTGGAATGAAATGGAACCTGGGGCAAATGAGACAGAGGTTTTTTATCAGCCTGTTAAGGTTAGTTATTAAACATAGCCATTATATTAGGTCACAGTTTCCTGTTGGTGAAACATTTTGATTTTTGAATAAAATGGAACCTGCTGCCAGTGTAACATGATCCATCTATGTAGTCGTGTGAAACACCAAGAATTAGGAAAAATTATTCCCAGTCCAAATACTGATATTTGTTTATGGCTAGTCAAAATCCCTTCGCAGGCTGGATCCGGCCTGCAGGCTGGATCTAGCCTATTGAAAATACTGATTAATTGAAAATTTCATTTATATCTATATATCTTTCTCTCTGTATATATACATGTATATCAACAATTTCAGTATATAATAATTTTCCATTTCATTAAAATACTTTGATTATAAGCTGGGATTTTGGTTTATCACTATACAAATAAAATTGGTCAATATTTTTATAATTAAAATTAATTTACAACAGTTTCAATTTTACAAACTGTCACTTTTGGGTTAAATTCCTTATAAATATTTAGCAATTCAATCAGTTTCATCTCAACAGATATTTAAATACTGATAAGCATATGAAAATAATCCAAATTAATTATTATATAATTAATTGATTACATAAGGATAAAAGATACTTCCAGATTGTAGTGTCTCCCAGCTCGTGGGAGTCTCACTGAAAGGGAAAGATGAAGCAAAAGAACAAAGTACAAAGACAAATGTGATGCTTACTGATCGCCGTCAGCGAGAGAACTGTTGTATTCTTGCTTCAGAGCGGTCTTCTTTATTTTTCCCGGTCTGCCTGGCGCATGACCGGGGACTCACTTCCATTTTATGGGTTTGTGGCAAAGGAGGTAACTCGTGGTATTTGCTCCCTTGCACAGCCTGGCAGGACATCACACAGATGACTGAAATTATTTCAACACTTGTCAAAGAAAAGATTACAGAACTGGTTGTGCCTTTTTGGCATTTGTAAATTTTCACTTTTCAAAATGTTGTGTATTTCTTAATGAAAAGAAATGAAAAACATGCCACATCAACTATTAAGTCAATCACTGTAGTATGTCCGGTAGCGCTGACACAATTATACAAGAATCCAAAAAGACCCACCACAAAGTTTCTATCTGCCAAAAAAGCATTTTTTTCCAAAAATACAAGAAAAACATTATTCTTTAAAAAAGATTTTGAAATATTTCTGTGAATCCTAATAATCTTCATGGGAGCACAGGAGGTGTCCCAACCCTGACCTGAAGAAGCCATGGTTTACAATACTTTATCTAATAAAAAAAATACATAATAACAAAATTACAGGTCTGGTTAGTCACTCAATAGAAATTGTCAAGCAACCAACATCTTTTGGCAGCATGCTGTGTTGGGGGTAATCAAGAGAAAACGGGGTGATCAATGAATAAGTTACTTCTCTCGCCTTTTGTCGGGCTGTGATCACTAAAAAATGTCTGAATTTTCAAATAAGCGGACACAAACTGAAGGATCAATTTAGCATAAACTTACATTGCAAAAAAGTATTATGGGGGAAATTTGGAAAAAACAAAAACGAACGTTTTTCCTAGGCATAATAAGGAGTAAATGTTTAAATTTTCAGCCCTCTCAGCTCCATTGGTGCGGCCTGTACGCATGAGATAGCAGACAGCCAGACCAACTTGAAAACTGAAAGAAACCTATATTGACAGTTTTGGTTGATGGTTTCTAACTGTCAACTTCTTGATCTGATTTTGCGTGCTGGAAAATTGGAAGCAGGTGTATGTGTGTGTGTATGTCCTTGATACTACTGCTACTATTTCATCTGTAAAAGCGATACTCGTCGTACCCCCAAAATTGCTCCCCACCCCATAAATAAGAAAAACTTTTTTTTTAGAAGGGTTACTCATGCTCATTGGCAAAGTTCTAGGCCAAACGCGTGACGTTAATGCTTACATGAGATTAAAAGAATACAAATAAAACAACTCCAAAATATGAAAAATAAGAAAGAAATCCCCAAAATGCGAACAAACAAAATTTCCAAAAACAACAACAAAAAACGTTTTTAGAAGATGTCTAGTGGAGGAGTACTCATACGAATTTGCAAGGGTCTGGGCAAAATAATGGGTCCGGGAGAGCTGACACAATAAAACAAATGAGTAAAACGGGAAGAATATATCTTGCTACGTGAAAAAAGCTATATTTTAATTTATGAACGGGAATTAATTTGTTTGTTTCTTGTATTTATTGAAGAAAAGAAATGAAAAATAAAGATTCCTTTGGTGTTTCTATTAATTATCTCCCTTGATTGTCGCTCTTCAAAAGATAACAATACTCTTTTATTTGCGATCATTTTTGTGGGACATTTTTCATATAAAACCCACAAAAGTGAAAAAAGATTTTAGGAAAATTTAATCCATAAAGTTAAAGTTTCTTTCTTTTTTCTAATGTTGATATTGCGTGAAAGAAAACAAACCAGACGAATTAAGTAAGTAACGTTCGCTTAATTTCTTAGTTTTAAAGACGAATTTGCAGAAACAAAGATTTTCATGAAAAATGACGATGAATTTATCAATTTTAGAATAATATTTTATTTTTTATAATCAATTTTAGGTGCTAGTAAAATCTGCCTGGACATGCCTGTCGGTTAAGTGAGCTTGCTCAGGCCTGTCCGGGCCCTAAAATATTCTAAATTCCAACGCCCGGGCACTGATGGATTCTAAATTCAAACGTTTGGATTTAGTATTTCCAGTGCCCGGACATCCTCTGACAGCTTTGAATGTTGAAATAAAACGTATTTTCGTGGTCAAATATCGAAATTTATCATTTATGTGAGTGAATGTTAAAATATAATTTAGCATCTTTCAGTGCCCGGACGTTGGAATGAAGAATTTTCCACTGCCCGGACATACTCATTTTTATTTATATGTTTTAAAAGTTAGTTTGATGTTACAATTTATCATCTTTAAACAATTACGTCTTCTTTTCATCATTTATTGAATCATGATTAAAACGCGCTTACGATCGTCTGCCATTTTGTAGTGTCAGGGGGAGTAACTCGCTTTGACTATTTACAAAGTATAGTATGATATATTATTGTCTAATCTTTTAGTTTCAAATTTCAATATTTGAACGCTGAAATAAGTTTAATAATGAGCAGACATTGATATTTTATTTATTTAGCTTCTTTTAGAATGTAGCATCTTTCTGTACCAGAACGGTTGTATTTAGCATAGCAGGGTTGGAATTTAGCATTCTTCAATGCCTAGCCATTTAGAATTTAGCATCCTTCAAATATCCAATGAGTTAAAACAGATTTTCCATAACTCATACTTGAAAGGTACCCAAAGCTTTCACAAAATCAAAGTAAATCAGTTCAATGCTTACATTACATCACAATCAACTGAACACATTATCTGTAAAGTAACAGAAAGCACCTCCAACGATCTTATTAATGCTCCAAAAACTGGAACCTATGTTGCATGTAGTTATGACAAGACACTTTGTAATTAAATATCATAACAGACTGCAGTGAAGAAAATAATGACTACATGGTTTCATTCCTTAATCAAGATAGTAAAAGAAACAATCATTCTTTTTTACCAGAAACAGAGGACGATTGTTGGGTTAAATCATAAAGTGTACTTGCTCAGTTAAGCTCACCCAACATTGTCCCCGGAGTAAAAATTGTGTACACTTTTTTTAAAAAGAAATAAAAATTGAAACATAGCATCATGAAAAGGTCTAGATGTAGCTACTCTTAAATTTGTCAAACTAGATGAAATTTTTTAATACGCAATTTTCTTAAATTTCATTTTGTCTCAATAAAAGGATTTCCATTGATTGTATTAAAAAAATGTTTCTATAATAATCTCAACTATTCACTGCATATACTGAATATAGCAACACATATGCTAATTCCTTCAGTACATGCCTGATGGCTTCAAACAACCAATGAAATCTCAACTATTCAAACTTCCAGCAGATGGTGCCACCACCACCACTATTTAAAGGAAAAAGAACCTCTACTAAGTTTGGTCGGTCCTCAACCGTCTCAGATGAGGCCAGTAAATGTGAGATAACATGAGGCAAAAAAGGAACGGAAATAAATTAGCATCAGCAAATATGGTCTTGTCGACAGCATAATAAATCACCGCTTTCCCAGCAAAGTGCATTTTGGACTTTATGGTACTTCTATTAACCAAGCTATGCCAGGTTTTTACCCCCTCGAAGTGACATATTTTAGTTCAAGTCATTTATTTACTGTTGTGTAAAGAGCTAAAGCTGCAAAGAAGGGAAAAAGTGCATTTTACTTTCTTTTAACTTCAATTCGTAAATTCAAGTTAAAAATAAATTTGCATTTTAAACAATTTTAGGTATTTTCCTTGTTTTTATTTTTGACTATACATACGTTTTATGTTTATTCTGTTTATGAAGAAATCTAAAGGCATAACAAAATGGTGGATGTGTTTAGTTTGAGCGACCGACTTGTTTATTGTTCAAACAAAAGAATTCTTCCCCCTTCCACTCTGAGAACTTGAAGCAAAGCTATCTGCTACAAAATGGAAATGATTTTTTTTTAGAAACTGGTTTATTTTGAGAAAAAATATTGTTTTTTCTAGAAGCATAGTTTTAATTTGATACATATATATGAATAATTTCTATTCCGAAAGAATGCCAAAAAAACTAATTAAAAGCAGGAGATATTTACACCTTACAATCCTGTACTCTGTCAGAGAGAGGGGGGATTGTTTTTAAGTACCACTCATTTGCCTACAAATATAACATGGGGTTTGTTACTCAGTAATAGTTACATATAGTTGGATGCAAATGACCGGGACGCAAAAAATACTGGACTCAAATGTCCAGGGATGCTAATGACCGGGACACAGGTGTCCAGGACATAATTTAGTGTGACACAAATGTCCAGGGATGCTAATGACAGGGACGCATTTGTCAAGGACGCAATGGGCCTGTCACTGTTTACTACTTATCTTTTTTTAAATACTTTTCTCAACACTTGTCTCTTAAATCTTCTCATACAATGCTGGTTGCTATATTATGAAAAAGACAGAATATTCTCTTGTTTATATTTTGTACTTTTCTAGTTTTTTCTTATGCTGTACATGTTTTCTTTCAGCAAAATAATAATCAAATCTCCCTCTACTTTGTACACAGCAACTCATGAATAAAATCAACATCTTATTTAAATTCAACTAAATAAATACATTTCTAATGAATCATTTAGTCTTTTGTTAAATGTGAAAAGATGAAAAGTTATTCTCACATTTCATTCTTTTTGTTTTTAAGATCATAAATGATGTGGTACAATTACACTTGTTCTGTTGATTAAATGTTAAAATGTAAACAATTTTTCTCATTATTTTTTGATGAATAATGAAGTGTCTTGTTTTTGATAAATAAAACTTATAGAAAAGTAAAAATGCAAGTGTCTAAATTATATTCAATTTAATTATTGTTGTTTCCAAAATTTTATTATTGCTAATAATGCATGAGTTTAGTATTTTCTTTAATAATACCTATTCTCTATTTGCAGATATTGCAATGAAAAATTGGTGGTCGTAAACGATTTGATGTTGACGATGAGAATGAAGGAAGAAATCATTTTTTGAACAAGCATTTACACATCTTCTTGGCATTTGCGGGTCTATGCATTTTCACATTTCTAAACATATTTGCATACACACATTAGATAGAAATGCTACTCTTGTGCAGTGTGCGAATCATCGTTTTCATTGGCTTCAATTTTGAGAATACAAATGCTAAAAGACACTGAAGAGTAAACTAGCTCATGTCAATTGTGTAGATCAGCATTTTCACTGAAAGTACACATGCAGACATCCACTGGAGAGAAACCTTTTATAAGCAAAGTGTGTGGATCAGCATATTAGAAAAAAACATGCAAGTGTGTAGATCAACATTATCACATGCAAACAACCAAAAAAAACCTTATTCTTTTGCAGTCTGAAATTTTCAATGAATTCACATCTGAAAGTACACATGCAGACACACACTGAAGAGAAAACTTTTTTGAGCAAAGTGTGTGGATCAACATATTTAAGAAGTTCAGATTCGGAAAAGAAATATGCAAACACAAACTGGAGAGAAACCTTACTCTTGTGAAGTGTGTGGATCAGCATTTTCAGAGAAATCGAATTTGAAAAAACATGTGCGCACCCACACTGGAGAGAAACCCTTCTCTTGTCAAGTGTGTGGATCAGCATTTTCAGACAGTTCAGCCTTTAAGAGACACATGCGAACACATACTGGAGAGAAACCCTTTACTTGTCAAGTGTGTGGATCAGCATTCTCACAGAGTTCAGATTTGAAGAGCCACATGCGAACACACACTGGAGAGAAACCCTTCTCTTGTCAAGCGTGTGGAGCAGCATTTTCCTGTAGTTCAAATTTGAAGAGACACGTACTAACACACACTGGAGAGAAACCTTTCTCTTGTGAAGTGTGTGGATCAGCATTTTCAAAGAGTTCAGCTCTGAAGATGCACATGCGAACACACACTGGAGAGAAACCCTATTCCTGTCAAGTCTGTGGATCAGCATTTTCACACAGTTCTCATTTGTATAGCCACATGTCAATACACACTGGAGAGAAGCCCTTCTCTTGTCAAGTGTGTGGATCAACATTTTCAAATAATTCAGATTTAAAAAAACATATGCGGACACACACTGGAGAGAAACCCTTCTCTTGTCCAGTGTGTGGTTCAGCATTTTCAGCAAGTTCAACTTTGAAACGGCACATGCAAACACACTTTGGAGAGAAACACTTCACTTGTCAAGTGTGTGGATCAGCATTTTCAAATAATTCAGATTTAAAAAAACATATGCGAACACACACTGGAGAGAAACCCTTCTCTTGTCAAGTGTGTGATTCAGCATTTTCTGCTAGTTCAAATTTGAAGAGACACATGCAAATACACACTAAAGAGAAACCTTTTTCTTGTCACATAATACAGGGTGCACCATAAAGATTTACCCATCAGTTTTTCCAATTCATTCAATATTGAATAGAGTCACACGTATAATAGAAAGCACATATATTCCATCGTTTATACTTAGTCCATACAAACAGTTATATTTCGATATGACCAACCTTTGCCTTGATCATGGCCGCGTTAGACATGTAACTGACTCGCATGAAGGCCGCACCATATCTTCATCTAAATTGGGCCAAGAGCTTGCCTCAGAGTTACAAAACTGCTGTAGGAGATCTTTGAAACATCTCTCTCCAAAATGGACTAGATGGCAAAATAGTTCAAACAACGATCCGTCCTCTAGTTTGGGAGGCCATTTCATATTACATGTTGCCATACGCTTTGCTAAAAGAGAGCTTATATCCAAAGGGGAGTAACTCATGGTTAGTCATGATTGGCTAACATCCCCACACCACAATTGATATGCAAATCAACACTGTACATTAACACATGAGATTGATGTCCAGGCTTGAAGGAGGCCAGATGTTCTTGTCCCAGAATCCGTCGAAATATTCTTTGCACAACGCATGGGTGATATTTGATGTGTGAGCAGGTGCACCATCTTGGTCGAAGACATAACACTCTCCAAAGGCTTCAGTGACCCAAGGTAACACTTTTTCTTCAAGCATTTGAAGATAAACTTGGCTACACACCTTCACACCCTCTTAAACTTTGTCCCATCTGATGCAACTGTGGCACACATGATTGCTTCAGCAGGCTTCTGGTGACGGAAATTGGCTCTGCTGCCTTCAGAAAGGTCAGCAGCATAAACTTTGGGAATTCATTACAGCCTGCACAGTAAAAATCTTCACATAAGACTTGGTCAGTGCCCTATGAATTTCCTCCAACACTTTCTTCCATCCTGTCAAGTTGTTTTTCCTTCACAATCCTTCACAGCTCTTTCATAGTTTTCCTCATGCTCCTACATGCTTCGACGACCCTTATGGTGAGGATTGAGTGATTCCTGCTGGGGAGTGGCTTGCTTATGTTTGTGCCAATCCCAGTAAAATGTTTTATGACTTTATGAATGGTCTTTTGGCAATAATTCAGCTCTTTCATTACTTGATTGTTGTTCAGTCCAGCCTTTTTCGAGGCGAGGCGAGGAGGCCCTGTCAGCTGGGGCCTAGAATATGTTTATTGGATCCCGCCCCCCCAACCAGGGGCCAACTGTTCTTTCACCAAAGTCACAAGACTCTAGTTAAAAAAAGAACCTTTCACCAAAGTCGCAAGACACTAGTTAAAGGAAAAGAATGACCTTTCACCAAAGTCGCAAGACTCTAGTTAAAAAAAAAGAAAAAAAAGATAACCTTTCACCATAGTCGCAAGACTCTATTTTAAAAATATTTTAAACTGATTTCGGCATCAAATGACCCGTCAAGGGTTGATGTGCCACTAAATAAATCAATCAATCAAGGCGAGGATTTGGTCACACTTCGACACCATGTTTGATACTTGTTTGGAACTAAACTAAAGAAAGAAAGAACAGATGTTTGAGATGCTCTGTTCAATAAAATTTAAAACGCTCAGGTCAAAGCCTAAGTTTATGAAATGTAAGTCTTTATGGCGTACCCTGTAGTACACAATAACGAGCAACCTTAATGATTCAAAGCATGTGGATTTGTATTTTCACGTGATTCAAATTTTAAAATTTATTTGCAAGCACACACTGGAACAAAATCATCTTTCAATAAAGTTTGTGGTTTTGTATTTTCAAATAGGTCTTGCTTAAATACACAGGTGAACACACAGCAGATAGAATCACTATTCCTGTGAAGTGTTTGGAACAGCATTTTCAAAGAGTTTGTCTTTAAAAGATCACTTGAGAACACACCCTTGGGGGCAACTATATTCTTATGTAGTGTGTGTATTGTTGTTATGATTTGTGTTTCCGGACACCTGGGCGGAAATGTATGTGAACCCAGTCACCTCAGGAAATAGGTATATTGTCTAAATATTGTCAGTGTTCAAAACCACGTCGGCGTTCGAGAGGCCTATAAAACTAAGAGCTGACAGAAATCTCGACACTTAAAGAAGACGCAGACATCAGCGGATCCGAAAGGCACAAGACCGCTGTCCCTGTCGGAGACAGACTGGCGGTTCTCCTTATCATCTCTCTGCCACTCTTCACTCTCCGGCCGACGTATGTTGTGTAATAAAAATATGTCCAGATATTTTTACAAGCAAGTCTTCGAGTTTCCTTTCTATCCAAGTCCAGGACAGCCGCTATACAACATTCTCATTTAAACCACATTGCACACTAAAAAGAGAAACTTTATTTCTGTGAATGTGTGTATTAACTTTAAAAACACACATAGAAATACATTTTACAAGAAAATTATATGTGGTACACATACAATAATGGGGTCCATAGATTTCAGAGAAAATTATTATTTTAAAAGAATTTTCGACGCTGGACATAGAGAAAAATAATTCCATAAAAATTGTTTTCAATCGCGCAAAATGAGGTTAGAAAACCACAAAAAAGAGAAAGATGAAAGTGTGTATCAAGTAAAAAAAACTTCATATAGCTCATCGCAAATAAATTTCCTTATTTAAAAAACAAATTTAAATTAAAATAAAATAAAAAAACTGTCTTTAATCTTTGGACCCTAGTATTGTATGTGTACTTTATATTCTTTTTGATGTATAGAATTCTTTATTTTTCTGCAAAACAGGAAAAAATATACATGTTAGATACTTAGGCAGCCATGGGTGGGGGTCACAGATTTGGCCCTCACAGGTGTTGAAAGACATAAACAGGATATTGACCAAAAACCACAAACTGCAGGTGTTGGGGACCGGAACAGACACAACAGGTGTTCAAAAGTCATAAACAGGAAATCGACTGAACCTCGACCTGCCTGCAGGTGGTGGCTGGAAAACCAACATGGGCATTCGAAACGCATAAAGGCCTCACAGCACCCTCAGAGAGCCCCTAGGCTTGGGAACACAAGACCAATTTTCCTGTTCTGGACAGTCTGTCGGCTCTCATCATCTCTCTCCCACTCTTCATTCTCTGCCACGGCATGGCACGGCACGATGTATTTGATGCAATACAAATAAATCATCATATTTTTATAAACCAAGTTTCGAGTCTTCCTTCTTCTCCAAGTCTAAGATAGATATACAATATACATTGTAATATCAACAGGAAAAAACTGTATTTTAAATTATGTATATTTTCCATTGCAATTATTTTGATAATTTTTTTTATCCAGATTTTCTTTAAAACCAGTCCATTCTTTGGCAATTGATCAAAACTATAGGTGGGTCATTCCATATCAAATCACAGAACCCAGGTCACCCTCAGATTCCCCTGAAACAATTCACAGGTGCTTCTATACCAAACTTATGGAGAAATCCCAAATATTAGGTTTGAAACTAAAGCCTTTGAAATTTTATTTTATTTTATGCATTCTACTGAAAAAGTCAGCCATAGTCACAAAGTTTCAAAGTTGTACAGGTCATATCAAAGGAGCTATGAATGTTGGAAGTTGGACCAAATGGCTCATTCGGCAAAATGCATAAAATTAAGTAAGATTTCAAAGGGCTTTAGTTTCAAATGTTGGATATTTAGGCAGCAGTGGGCGGAGGTCACAGATTTGACCCCCACAGGTGTTGAAAGTTATAAACAGGATATCGATGAAAATCCCGAACTGCAAGGTGTCGGGTATCAGAAGACAGACTCAGTGTTGAAAAGTCATAAACATGATATTGACCCTGACTGCAGATGGCGGGCTGGAAAATCAGTGTGGGCATTCAAACCTGATAAGAGAGACGCCCTCAGGAAGCAGAGAGACACAGGATGCCCTCGGAGAAGCAGAGAGCAGCTGGGCTTGGGAGCACAGGACCAGTTACCCTGTTGGGAACAGTCTGTCGGCTCTCATTATCTCTCTCCCATTCTTCATTCTCCACCATGACACAATGTATCTTATGAAATAAAAATATATCCTCATTTTTATAAACCAAATTTTAAGTCTTCTTTTTTCGCCAAGTTCAGTATTTTCCTCCCGCGGACCAAGAGGGATATACAACACAAAACTATTAGAGATACATACCTAATATTTGAGATTTCTCCATAAGTTTGGTATAGGAGCATCTGTGAATTTTCTCAGGGGAATCTGAGAGGGTGACCTTAGACATTAGACCAGTGGTTCCCAACCTTTTTGAGTCATTCCCCACTTTTGTCAATAAGATTACTAGTATTCCTGCTCCATTTATTAAGTTGCAACAAAGAATAATTTCAAATAATAACTTTATTTTATGTATAATTAGACAGTTTCATACTAAGAATTAGTTTAATTTTATAATTGTACAGCTGCTGCTGTGTTTTTGTTACTCAAAGAAAACAAGTGAAAATAATTCGAACACATCATTTGAAATTTCAATTTATTACAAAAGAAATCAGAATTCTGCTATCGTAACTGATATACACATCAATGTGATCTCTGTTCTTGTTTTTTTTGCTACTAGTTCTTTGATTTGTGGGTCTATTTGGGAGAGAGCACATCTTAAATCATTCTCAACTTGGAGCTTATTTTGAGCCTCCAACTTGATAGATAGATGTGCAGAAAACCCTATTTCTAGATTGGACTTTTATTTTTACCTAATAGCCTTATTCTCCCTGGGGGAATTCCCCCCATGGCTGGGAACCACTGCATTAGACCATTGACTTACTAACATTTCTTTTACTAATTTGTTGTTAGAAAATAAAATATATATTTATTGTTATATACATATTGTTATATACATATTGTTATATACATATCAGTGTGTCCTTACTTATTCAGTTTTGTCTTTCTTCAGTAATAATGAGATTCTTAGTCTCTCACTCTACCAATGAGCCAGATATTACCCAACTTAGTGGTAATATCTACTAAAATAAATACAAGACCACTAAGTGTGAGTGTGATTAAGGCGTATGACCGTAATACTGTTATTTGTTGAAGGCAAGTAAAATTACTTCAGGAAAAAATTCATGACTAGCATTCCAAGGGATATTATGAATCATTGCCACCCATATATGCTGTGTTGGGGGTTATCAATTAAAAAGTTGGACTGTGATCACTAAAAAATGTCTGAATTTTCAAAAAACAAGTGGTGACCAATTTAGCATAAGTTTACATATGAAAATTGAAACACCCCCTCCCCCCCCCCACACACACACTAAAACCCTATTTTGGGGAGGAATTTTCAAAACACAAAAAAGCATTTTCTCTACTCATTGAGAGGAGTGTGTGTACAAAATTTCAAGTTTCTACTATGAACAGTTAGGGCTGGGCGAAGTCCGGATACATAGATACATATAAATGTGTGAACACATAAATAACCTAAACCTTTGGTAGTGGTGATTAATTATATAATACTTTTCTATTTCACTTGTAGGGACTAAGGTTACTTATTTTATCACTTAAGGAAAATACATTCTAAGTCGAGGTCTACCAATATGTAGAGACTTGTTTGTAGGGTCACCAAATTGTAGAGGATAATATGGCAGAACATATATCTCTACAATTATAATTTACATTCGGCCTTGTCCAAAATTCAACGAAATAAACGAATATGTAACATATATAATATTTATTTATGGAACAAATGACAATAAATGAATGATTGTGAATGAGTCTTGCATCAAGTAAGTGTTCATCAGTTGATTGGATTGAAAGAATCAATAAAAGTTGTAATAACTCTTGGTGTGTAAGTGTGTGTATGCAAGCGTATGCATGTGTGTGTGTAATCAGGGACTTACTTACCTTCATTAAAATGTCTGGGAATATGCTTGGTGTGCGCAAGTGTGTGACTGTGAGTCATACAGCTGTGCTGAACAGGCAACAGGCTGCAACTGTCTTTGAACTGTCTGATTTTCTTATATGGGAAATAGACCGGCTCCCATGAGCATTGGATTTTAGATGCATTTTCATTGGTCGAAAAATAGTTTGTGTCCCAAATATTTGTGAGAGGTGCTGCTGTTGATTCTATTTGAATTATTTGGTCGTTTGAACTAATGTGTTTTTCTACTTCATTGGCGCAATTCTTTTGAGTCTATTTTGTTGAGATTTTTGGAGGGTTTTTTAATAAAGAGTCGACACACTAAAATACTTGAATTATGAGTTGAGGTTTTGTTTATTACTATACAAATAAAACTGGTCAATATCTTTATAATTAAAATTAATTAATCACTGCTACCCACAACACTGGTTTAAATACTGTTGCTGGGTTTAGGTTATTCATGTGTTCTGACATTTATATGTATCTATGTATCCGGACTTCGCCCAGGTTTATAGGACCGTTCGTTTTCATGAGATATATCAGTGACCTCTCTAGCTGATGCAGCTATCAACAATTTACATAGCACAGACAAATACAAGTCATATAACTACACGTTCCACAACCTAAAATAAGTAACCGAGGAAAAGGATCTAGGGTTGATAGTGGACGAGTAGCTAAACTTCGATAAACATATAGAAGGAAAAATAAATAAAGCAAACCAGATGCTTGGTGTAATCTGAAGCACATTCAAATATATGGATACCACTATATTCAAACTGCTTTACAAACCCTGGTCAGACCACATCTGAATAGTAGAATATGCAAACATTATCTGGTCTCCACACATAAAAAAATACATCTGTTTGCAGAGGAGAGCTACAAAACTGGTACCACAACTGAAAGACCTGCCATATGAATACAGACTCAGAATACTACAGCTACCCACTCTACAATACAGAAGATTGAGAAATGACCTGATACACATCTACAAAATGACACACCGCATGGTAGAAATGGACTCAGATATTCACTGTAAAATATGCATACAGAGCAAACTCATGCTACAGAGAACACTAAGAACAACAAATAGAGGTCACGGCCACAAATACCAGATACACCACCACCCTGGTATTAGAGAAAGATTTATGACATCAAGATCCCTATCATACTGGAACTTCCTTTCAGACCAAACAGTAAACTTTGTTTCTGTTAACATGTTCAAAAACAACCTATCAAAAGAAACTAGCTTACCACACAAATATAAACATTTCTAAAATACACACACCTTAAATGCCAACCCCTATTACATCTGTTAGATGGATCTTCAGTTGGTCCTACTCTTTATGGTATTACTTTATGATATTAATAAAGAACATAAATAAAAAATAAAGATTCCTTTTCTATAGTTTTGAGAAGAGTCATTAACATTCAACTAGTTCTTCGGGCGATTGAACTCCTTCTTAATGCATTAGTCAGACAAGTGCGGAGTTCAACCCGATGTGGCACTGCTACTCAACAAACACAAACCCGACAAGACAAGGATAAAGAATCACTCGAATCCTACGCTATAAGAGTTACCACCTTTGAAATAAAAATCTTCTAATTATCTCCCTTGATTGTAGCAAGATTGCCAATTTTGCTCTTTTTGGTGAATTTAGCTCTTATAATCAGCATCTAGCTACTGGCTCGTAATGTAGCTCCTTTTCAATTCATCTAACTTTTTAAAACATATTTTATGTATGGAATAAATTCATGAATATTAGGTAAGTCAAATTTAAATTATGTATATTGTTTATTTCTAATATTTATTAAAGAAATGAAAAAAAGAAATTCCTTTGTTGTTTCTATTAATTATCTCCCTTGATTGTCGCTCTTTAGAAGATAATAGTTCGCTTTTAATTGCCGCCATTTTTTTTATAAAACCGCAAAAAGTGAAATTTATTTTAAAAGAAATCCATAATCCATAAAGTTAAATTTTATTTAAAATGTTCGAGTTTCTATCTTTTTTTTAATGTTGATATTGCGTGAAAGAAAACAAACCAGACGAAATAAGTAAGTAACGTTCGCTTAATTTCTTAGTTTTAAATACGAATTTGTTGAAAGATTTTCATGAAATTTTTATACAAATATTGTATCTTTTATCATCAATTTTTAATAATACTAGCTGAAAATACTCGCCTACGGGCGGTTATCCCCAGTTATATGGAGCCTACGGTCGTAAAACACCGAGTTAACTTAATGATTTAATGTTTATGCAGCGTTGCCGACTTAGATATTTTATATCTAAATCTAGATATTTTTTGTTGCGTGAATATATAAGAAATTATTTTTAGATATCGGATATCAGTTTAGATATTTTTTGATGCGGGCCTGCTAGTTTTAGTTTTTTTTTTTTTGGCAAAATCTAGATATTTTTAGATATTTTATACAAATCAAATTTTTGCCAAATCATTGTTTTTAGATATTGGATATCAGTTTTTTATATCTAGATTTAGATAATTTTTGTTTCGCTTAGATATTTTTGGGGAATAGGCACAGATATTTTTAGATATTTGGTAAAGCTCAGGCCCTGCTATTTAGATATTTATGGATATTTTTTCGCCTCAATTTTGGATATTTTCTTGAAACAGCTAGATATTTATGGATTTCTTTTGCCTCAATTTTGGATATAAACATTTCAAACGCTAGTTTTATGGCCGTAGACTCAATATAGCTGAGTTATTTTAAGCTAGTTTAAATAAAACCGTCGTTTTTTATAACGTCATGTTATATTAACTGCAGATAAATTGAAAAGATGACAAAATTTAAATAAATGTCGTAGTTATTATGAGTGTAACTTTTTGAGTTTGTGTTGCAGCAGCAATATTATTGTTTACAATTGCTTCGCCTTTTTTTTAAAGAAAAAATAACACTTAAGATTCGATTTAAACTTATTTTTAGTGTCTGTTAAATCTTTAATGCCAGGGATCCTAATATTTGAATAGCGAATAAGTAATTTTATGTGCTTTATGAAGGTAAATGCTAGTTTAAGTTTTAAATTAATACAATGTACAATGTTTTTTTTTAAAAATCAGAATTGGTTTAATTTAGAAACATCCCAGTTCATACCTGTCAAGTCTCACGCATTAATGGAAAATTCTCACGCATTTTATGAAAGGTGAGAAATCTTATAAAAAGTGAAATTTTTTTTATAAAAGTGTGCATTTTTTGGTTAGTGATTAACAGTTGTTGGTTGTTTATTTGTATGGATTCAATATATTTTTTACAGAACTTAGGAACACAAATTATTTTGACAGATCAGATACAGAACATTTGAAACAGTTTGCATAGAAAATTTTGTTTTATTTACCTGCATTTTTTTAAATCGTCAACATTAAAATTGTTTCTCTTGTTAGAAAGAGGAAAGTCCACATTATTGTAGAAAAAA
>VCCN01005748.1:833962-866745 GCA_006491835.1 Architeuthis dux
ATGTCTTTAAGTTACCTTTTGTAGTTTTTTTATGGGGGAGCTAAAATAGTAAAATAGTAACAACTAACCCCGCTGCTTGGTTTTCAGTTTCAATCAAATTTTTATTTACAAATTTCTAAGATGTTTTTTGTATTTCAAGAAAGTTTACTAATACAATCAATTAACCCATTTCTTTTTTTTATCTTTTGTAAGAAATGGTTTATCATAAAAATTTTTATTTTTATTCATTTTGTATGTACTTCTCTCAAGAAAGAGAATAGAATTACATGACAACCCTAACTTTATATCATTTCATTGTTTATTCATTGATCGAAGGTTAATGTTTAATGGATAAGTGGTCCATTCAGTAATACTTTTAAAGAATTCAAAATCTCATTTCCATTTCTGTGACTCTGAATTTTTTTACATCATTAATTTACATTTTATTCCTCTGTCATGTGTTATCAGAAATGAGTTGTCATTTTAAAACATGAAAATTAATAATTCTCAGCTTAAAACTCAAATTCCTAATGCATTATTTATTCCAAGATGTAGTACCAAATAATAACCCAGAAAATGATTAAATGTTTGTATCTGGTTAAAATGACAGTTAGGATCATATTATAAAAGGAAAAATGTATGAAATAACATCAAAATTATGAATGTAATTTATGACTTCCTAATAATCAAATATTTATATTTAAGTTTATATCTATTTATATAGAGACAGTGATTGATTGATTGATTGTTTTGTTTAATGGTACATCGATCCTTGGTTTGTCATTTAGTACCGAATTCGGTTTCATTTTTGAATACACAATTTATATAGACAAATTATTGTTTTTTGGTTTTTTTTTTTTAATAGAGTCTTGCGACTCTGGTGAAAGGTAATTTTTATTCATTCTTTTTATAGAGTCTTGCAACTTTAGTGAAAGAACAGGTGGCTCCTGTTTGGGGGCATCTTACCCCTCTGCATGGGGATGTAGTCAGCATATTCTAGGCCCCAGCCGACAGGGCCGATAGAGACAGTGGGACTAATCATATCTTATTTCAGTCGATATGATGAGGTAAAATTTTGCAGCATCTATAATTACTAATTAAAAATTTCATTTATATTAGAAACCATCAATATAAACTGTCTATATATCTTTCCATCTATATATCAACAATTTCAGTATATAATAATTTTCCATTTCACTAAAATACTTTGATTATAAGCTGGGATTTTGGTTTATCACTATACAAATAAAATTGGTCAATATTTTTATAATTAAAAATGATTTACAACAGTTTCAATTTTACAAACTATCACTTTTGGGTTAAATTCCTCATAAATATTTTGTGTTGAAAGCAATTCAAACAGTTTCATCTCAACAGACGTTGTCAACTGATATGGGTTTTGTCTGATGCTGATGCGATGCCAATATTGAGAAAGTAGTGCGACCGATGGCCAATATATAAGGCCAATATGTTTTTGGGGTTTTTTTTGCATCTAAAATAATGTACTATTCACTTGAATTATCACAGAAAACTATTTGAAAATAAAAAATGTGCATTTTCTCTCTGTTTGAGAAATGAAAAAGTTAGGAAATGTATACATTAGATATAAAAACTGTATAAACACTTCAATGTTTCCCCATATGGAAAAACATGTGTCATTAAGTGAATCACTGTAGTATGTCCGGTAAAGCTGACACAATTATACAAGAGTTCAAAAAGATCCCCCATTTTTGGGGAAAATAAAAGCATTTTTTCCCAAAATCCCCCAAACCATTGTTCTTTAAAAAAGATCTTAAAATATCACTGTGACCCCCAATAATCTCCATAGGACCCCCATAGGTGTTCCGATCCTGACTTGAAGAGGCCCTGGTTTACAATACTTCATCTAATGAAAAAGAAATAATAACAAAATTACTGTCAACGTCTTGACCTGATTTTGCCTGCTGGAAAATTGGAAGGTGGTGCGTGTGTGTGTTATGTCTCTGCAACTATTTCATCTGAAAAAGTGATATTTGTAATGTTCTGGTTGTGTTTAGTGCCTCTGCTCGCTTTGTTAGTCTTTTTATTCTAGCTGCGTGAGGTTAGAATGCGTTTGATTCATAACCATGCTTAAGCGTGTTAAGAAAAGAAGACGGAACAAGATAACACGTGTGAAGGGGTTCTTCGCCTGATAAGATGTGAGCCTTCCCCGTTCCCACTTCCGGTCCACGTTTTCTGGGACCGGAAATGGAATGGGGGTTGCTGGGAGCTTGCTTTGGCATGTTTATTGATTTATCATATGGATACATTTATATAAACATTACAATATTCATACCACAAAAATTGCTTTTGTTCACAAAAATAAGCATGTTTTTTCCAAAAATCCAATGCACATTTGCAAGCCAGGGGAATTTAGGTAGTCCAAGGGCTATTAGGTAAAAATAAAAGATTATCAAATGATGTGTTCCTAATTATTTTCGCTTGCTTTCTTTGAGTAGCTGTACAATTATAAAATTAAACTAATTCTTATTATGAAGCTGTCTAATTATACATAAATAGAGTTATTATTTATACTTTGTTGCAGCTTAATAAAAATTGAGGGGGGAATACTAGTAATCTTATTGACAAAAGTGGGGAATGACACAAAAAGGTTGGGAACCACTGGTCTAGTAGCTCTGAGGCACAATTAAAAGAGTAAAAAAGAAAAGAAAAGTGCAACCAAAAAAACGTTTTTAGGAAATGTCTAGTTGAATACTCATTCGAATTCTAGTTTGACTGTCAAAAAGCGCTATATATTTTTTAAATAGCCCCAAAACTGCTAAAAATGGTCAAAAATAGCCAGAAAATGTTTAAGCGCAAAACGCGCTAATTTAGCGCTTTTTTGCACTGCCAAAACAAGAACCGCGCCGAATCTAGCGCAAAACGCGCTAAATCGGCAACACTGCTTCTAGACCAAATGGTGTGTCCGGTAGCGCTGACACAAGAAAACAACCGAGTGAATAGGGAAGAATACCTCACGCCACGTGAAAAGAAATCACAGATATATTTTAATTGTTATGAGGAGGATTTATTTTATGCATTTTTCTTGTATTTCTGGAAGAAAATAACGGGAAAATAAATAAAAATTCCTTTGCTGATTTATGAATTATCTCCCTTGATTGTCGCTCTTTAGAAGATAATTATTTTTCCAATGTTGATATTGCGTGAAAGAAAACAAACCAGACGAAATAAGTAAGTAACGTTCGATTCATTTCTTTTTAAAAACGAATTTGCAGAAAGATTTTCATGAAATTTTTAATAATATTTTATCAATGATCTTTTTTAATCAATTCTTGGTGCTACTAAAAGCTGCCCTGACACTGACAGTGACTTGCCTTGGGGCTACGTGGGCGTGCCCGGGGGTTACAAGGGTCTGCCCGGGCCCTAAAATATTCTAAATTCCAACGCCCGGTCACTGAAAGATGCTAAATTCAAACGTGCTCAGACGTTTGAATTTAGTATTCCCAGTGCCCGGACAACCTCTGGTGGCTTTTAATATTGAAATAAAACGTATTTCCGCTGTCAAATGTCGAAATTTAAAATTTATGTGGTTGAATATTAAAGTTTCACTGCCCGGGCGTTTGAATTTTGCATAGAGAAGCGACCGGACTTTGAGAATTTCGCATCTTCAAGTGTCCGGAAAACGGACCCTCCGAGTGTTTTACTTTTCAATGTTGAAATAAAACATATTTTCGTGGTCAAGTGTCGAAATTCAACATATTTATCTGATGGAATGTCAAAATTTAGCATCTTTCACTGCCCGGACGTTGGAATGAAGAATTTTCGGTAATTGTCTGGAATAGGTTCGTTAAAACGTTTTTGTTTTATTATGCAAGGGAGGTAACCAGGATGATAACAATTAGAATAGAAAATGTGTGGATGCGAATAAAGCGTAAATTACGCAGACGATTTGCACAAATAAAAAAAACTGTTTACTTCTTCGTATTTAGACGAGTTTGTATAGAAAAACAGTGTCAGAAATGACAAAGTAAAAACTGGACATCCAGGAGTTGATCCATATTATCAAAAACATCTAGAATCCAGATTGGTTAAATGAAATCGTATGTTAGCGTCCCAAATGATTTCTTGAGCGTTCCTTTTAAAGGGTCACGCATGCGTGAAATTGACGCGTATTTGTTTTGAGAGTCACGCACGTCCACGTGTGTTAACACTAACTCTTTCGTCAATTCAAATATAATTTGAACATTTAAAAACTAATCAATCATTTTTTATTATTAATTTCAAATGTTTATTCATTCTCGAGTTACAAATATGAAAAAAATATTTTATGTTGTTATGGCAGTAACTAAGCATCATTAGCTGTTTATTTTTTAAAAAATAATTTTTTTATTTAATGATTTAAAAAAATTATTTTTAAGGGTTAGGGTTAGTAGGTAGGTTTAGGGCTAGGGTTAGTAGGTAGGTTTCGAAAAAGGGTATTTTTAGATCTAGATTAATGTTATTTTTGAACACCGGTATAAATCTAGCCACTTTCAGCCATTCTAAAAGGCCGAATGAAAAATTGCCAATTTCCAAATGGCTGGGGGGTGGGGTGATGTGTTATTACAAGTATTGCAGTAAATTATATCCTTTGTGGTTAAATTCATATAAGATACAGTTTCAAATGTTCAGAGTTTTCGGCTTTCATTTGTTCCTTTCGGTAATAGTTTAACAGCAGCAGCTAATCATGTACATCATCTATCCTGGTTACCTCCCTTGCATAATAAAGCAAAAACATTTTAATGAACCTATTCCAAACAATTACTGAATTTGCCTGGACAGTTTCATTTTTGGGTCATTCCGTGTCAAATCAACAAATTTTTAGGCCAAAAATACCATGTCCATCACAGACTTTGTTCAAATTTGGCTCAATTATAGATCTTTATGAGACAAATAGAGTGGCATGTGTCTCACATTTCTGGCTCAAAGGGTTTCGGACATACTGACTTCTGAACTGTGCAAAAAATGTGCATTTTTGGAGGTAAAGTTTGAAAATCAATATTTCATTTTTTTTTACACCTAGAAAGCTCAAAGCTCAAGTAGATCTAAAACTTTTATTATATGCATTTTTACCACAGAAGTCAAATAAAAAAGTTGAGCACAAACTTGACCTTTCTATATGTCAATGAACATGTTGACCATTTTTTTCTAAATTCAACAAATAATTGGTCTGGCCTTTGACATGATATGTACAAAATTTAATGGTGCAGAACAAATGGGAACGTTTGCTACAAGGATTGTAATGAACTAAAATTCACAAAAAGATAATTTGTGCATGTTAAAATGAATTTTCAAATGGAATATCTCATTTTATATGGAAATTAGAATGTATATAAATGAGCTTTCTAGGTGTAAAAACAACAGAGATATTGATTTTCAAACTTTGTCATTACCTCCAAAAATTTACATTTTTTTGCCTGGATGTTGGAATGAAATATTTTCCAGTGCCCAGACAGCCTCATTTTCACTTATATGTTTTTAAAGTTTGTTTGATGTTAAAACTTATCATCTTTGAATGCCTGGATTAATGAATATTTTAAATTTCACTGAAATAAGTTTAAAAATGACAGACATTGGTATTTAGCATTTCCAGTGCCCGGAGAGACTCTGACAGTTACTTCAATGCCTCAGTATGCAAAACTGTCTTTGCAATCTATTACCCCTTGACAACCACCCTATAGTTAGAATTTTGTATTTAGCATCCGTCGGTGCCCAGGCATTGGAATTTAGCATCATTCAATGCCCAAGCTTTTGAATTAGCATCTTTCCATGCCCAGACATTGGAATTTAGAATATTTTAGCACCTAGACGTAATGCACAATCAGCTCCAGGCAGCTTTTTGAGTTACCACCAATTTTTAATAATATTTGATCTTTTATCATAATCTGGAATTAGGCGATTGTTTTTTGAAAACTGACGATTATAATTTGTTTTGATAGTAACTTACAAAAACATTTGTGACGGCAAAATTGGATAAAATTTTTTTTCATTATAAGAAAGATAAACCAAATTTTTTAAGTTTTGAAAACAACAATGGCCTGATTCAGTTTTCCGTAAGCCTTATATCACTGCCAGGTCGATATATCGGACCAGCATAAAAACTGGTGCCAGTTTTGGTTGACAGTAGTGTTTTTTGTTATATGCTCAAAAAGGCCATAGCTCTAAAAGGGTTAATTAATTACTCAATAATTAATAATCTTGGCATTCAATACAATAGAATTAAATACTTCCAAGTCAAATTCAATCAATAAAAATGTCTTTGTTATAGATAAATGCAACAACTTTTCAAAGAATAATTGTTGTAAACATTTTTAATTTGTCCAATCACAATTTCAGTAAGGCAGGCACAGCAATGTTATTGTTTTGGTTTTAGTAAAAAAAGTGATTGATTATGTTATTATTTAATTTTTATTTAGACAAAGTATTGTAAACCATATGTGGGCAAATAGCAGTCAAAAATTAATAAAAATGGTTTACAATACAGGACTTAATAAAAAGAATAAAATAAAATAATTGTTTTTACTAAAACTCAAACAGTCATTGCCGTGCCAGCTTAGTACAAAAGTAAAAAGAAAAAATTTAAGCTTCTTTAGCGGTGATCGGTCAAATCAGTTCTCATGATGTGATTTTTGACAATTAAATCGTCCTACTTTGCCTGTTAAACTTTTATTAAATGAGAAAAGATGTAAAGATGAAAGATTATTCTCATGTTTCATTCTTAAGATCATAAATAGTTTGGTACAATTACACTTGTTTTGTTGGTTGAATGTTGAAATATAAACAATTGTTTTCATTATTTTTTTTATGGATAATGAAGTGTCTTGTTCCTGATAAATAAAACTTATAGAGAAGTAAAAATGAAAATCTCTAAATTATATTCAATTATAGTTATTTCCGGGACAGCAGAATATCAATTTTATTTGAACATGAAATATGAGTTGTTATAATTTTATTATTGCAAATAATGCACGAGTTTAGTATTTTCTTTAATAATACCTCTTCTTTATTCACAGATATTGCAATGAAAAATTGATAGACATAAACTGTATTCATCGATTTGAATTTGACAATGAGAATGAAGAAAGAAACCATTTGATGAAATGAATGAAACTTATAGAAAAGTAAAAATGAAAGTCTCTAAATTATATTCCATTCAATTATTGTTGTTTCAAGAACTGCAAGATATCAATTTTATTTAGGAACTGAACATGATATGCAAGATATTTTCAGTTCATAGCAACACAAACTGAGTTATTTTCTATAGTTTTGAGAAGGGTCATTAATATTCAAATGGTTCTTCGGACGATTGAACTCCTTCCTGTTCTCTGGGAGGAAGTCCAGATTATTGACAGAGAACAATGTTGGAAGCAGAGAAAAATCAGAGAAGCAGCTCATATCAAAATGTTGACTAAATGCATTAGCCAGACAAGTGCAGCATTCAACCCAATGTGGCTTCCGCTTCTTAACAGACCTAAACCCGATAAGACAAAGATACAGAAACACCCTGGCCCTGCGTTACACCCTTTTGTTTTTGGTACGATTTTAATAATTCTTTTTTTCATAATAAACATTGTAAAACTTAATATAGATATTTTCTATAGTTTTGAGAAGGGTCATTAACATTCAAATAGTTCTTCGGACAATTGAACTCCTTCTTGTTATTTGTGTTGATCCATCGGCTCATCCATTCTCGGCCTTCTTCAAATGTGCCCCATCACATTTGGATATTACACCTGAAGAAGGCCGAAGAATGGATCAGCCGAAATGTTGTGTTAACAAGGAGTTCAATTGTCCGAAGAACTATTTGAATGAAACTTAATATAGATTAAATACTAATTAAAGTTTGTGTCCGGTTGTTTTTTGAAAATTCAGACTTTTTTAGTGATCACTGCCTAACAAAAGGTGAGAAAAGTAACTTATTCATTGAGCACCCTTTTTCCATTGATCACCCCCAACACAGCATGCTGCCAAAATATGTTGGTCACAAGCACATAAGAATGCACACAGAAGACAGCAAAGTGATAAGAAAGATGAAGAATGAGAGATCTAAATCATCTTTTATGGATAAATAAACATTGAATGCAATAAGTCTCATTAAGATATTTTCTATAGTTATGAGAAGGGTCATTAACATTCAAATAGTTCTTCGGACGATTGAACTCCTTGAAACATTGTGTCCGAAAAACTATTTGAAAGTCTCATTTAGTTCTTTATTGATTGATTGATTCAAAATTTCAGTTAAAAACAATACAAACTGAGTTGTTATAATGTTGTTGCAAATAATGCAGAAGTCGGGTATTTTCTTTAATAATACTTTTTCTTCTTTATTCACAGATATTGCACTGAAATATTGATGGCCATAAACTGGCAAAAAAAGGACTCGAATGCGCCTTATCACTGGGAAGACAGTCAGGCGAGTCATTGCAGCCGCCCAACATCCACTTCAGTCAGCGATAGACTAGGAGCGCTGTGATTGATTTTCTCGTCTCCGCCCTCCGCCATTGTGCGGTTACGCTGCGTTCGCATCTCTAAAACGTTCTTGTGTATTTTTGTCAATACCTTTGTTATTTTAGTGCTTTTTTGTAACAATAATGAGCGGAAATAGCAGTGATCCATCTGTGAAGGCTGGGCCGTCGGGAATCGGCAAGGAAAAGTTAGTATCGAAGAATTTGTTCTACGGTTGTGGGACCTCCATGCGTAAACAACAAACCCCTGCGACTCTTACGCCAGTTGAACTGTCTTTAAGGGAAGAAAGTGAAACCAATAATGATGGTGTTAATGTATCTGGCATCGAGTGTCTTGGTGGAGGTGATGCTGATAATCGTGTCGGCATTTCCCAAGAAAAAGGACGTAAAGTGAGGGAAGGACGAGTAAGGAAGCCTAAGTCCGAAGAATGGGAAATCAATATTGCGAAAAAAAAGAAAAACCTTGGTCAGGCCTACGTGAGCTATAGAACAAAAAAACTTGTTGAAGCAAGAAAGATAGGGGCTCCTTGTACATGCCCTAAGAAATGTTTTGATGTTGTTGGTAGAGAAAACATTGAAACCATTTTTGCCAACTTTTGGAAAATAGGTAATTTTGACTTAGCAAATTCTTACCTACAGTCACTTATCAGAGAAGTGCAAGTTAAACGTAAAAGGTCGAAGGCCGAGGTGTCACGTCGGCCTGTGAACTACGATTTCTATGTGAAAGCCAATAATAAAGACTTTAAAGTATGTCGCTTCGCCTTCGTTTCAATACATGGAGTAGGTTTGGGTAAGGTGAAACACCTTATTAGAATGAAGAAGGAATCACCGACCGGCACACCTGTGATTGATAGAAGAGGGAAGCATCCTTCAGGCAAGACTATTCCAGCTCCTGCTGTTGAACGGGTCAATGAATTCATTAGAGCATTGCCCGTCCAATCGAGCCATTATAATCGCCATAGTACTCCCGGCAGGCAATATCTTGAACAAGGTGGTACCATTCAGTTACTGTACTCGCAGTATGTGAGATGGATGGAAGACAACCACAGTGGCGAGTACGTTGTGTCCTCTCGGTACTTTAGAACAGTATTTACCACAAAGTACAACATTGTCTTTGATAGGCCGGCAAAGGACACGTGCACAACTTGCACGCAACTGCAAGTCAAGAAGAATAATTTGGAGCTGGAGGGACGGGATACCACTGCATGTAATATGCATCAGAATCATTACGCAGAATGTTCAAGATTCAAAATGAAAAAAAATGAGCATTGTAGCTCTAAAAATAACAAAAATATTGTGAGCGAAAGTTCGTCAAACTTTGAACGCGTTTTTCTCAACTTGTGATAAGTGCCAAATGGCTCATTTGGCCCTCATCATTCAAGGCCACTCATATATTCTTGGCAGTTGTGGGACTACACATTTGCATACACACACATTGGAGAGAAATGCTGCTCTTGTGCAGTGTGCAGATCATTGGCTTCAATTTTAAGAATACAAATGCCAAGATACACTGAAGAGAGAACCAACTAATGTCAAGTGTGTAGATCAGCATTTTCACAGTACAGATCATAATTATTTCTTGCAAACAACCAAAAATGAATTCTTGTTCTTGCATAGTCTATAGATCAGCATTTTCACTGAATTCACATTTGAAAGTACACATGCAGACATACGCTTGAGAGAAACCTTTTCTGTGCAAAGTGTGTGGATCAGCCTATCTAAAATGTTCAGATTAGAAAAAAAACATGCAAATACACAATGGAAAAAACCTTACTCTTGTCAAGTGTGTGGATCAGCACTTTCAAACAGTTCAGCTTTGAAAAGACATGTGAACACACTGGAGAGAGAACCTTCTCTTGTCAAGTGTGTGGATCAGCATTTTCATGGAGTTCAAGTTTAAAGAAACACATGAGAACACACACTGGAGAGAAACCCATCTCTTGTCAAGTGAGTGGATCAGCATTTTCACAGAGTTCCAGTTTGAAAAAACATATGCAAACACACACTGAAGAGAAACAATTTGAAAAGTCACATGTAGACACACTGAAGGGAAACCATGTTCTTGTAAAGTATCTTGTTTAGCATTTCCAGTCTAATTCGCATAATAATACACATGCAAATACGCAATAAAGAACAAACTTAATCATGCAAATTATATGGATTAACTTTTTCACAGGATTCATATTTAAAAACTCACATACAGACACAATCATATTTAATAAAATGTGTGGATTTGTTTTTTCAAGGGGTTTGTGCTTAAATACTCAAGTGATCACACACTCGAGAATCCCTTTATTTTTTTAGGATCATGTTCCCATCGAGCACCCTAAATCTTTGCAAATCTAAAAGTATGCTTTTTTCCTTGACACAGGTGACGTCACTGAAACGTCAGCAGCGTTAGTTAACAAGTTAAACAAAGTCTGCGTGTTGATGTTGAAAATAGAGATTGAAAGTAGAAAATTCTCGACTGAACTGGTGTCGCTAGTCTGTCTCTGAAATGTTAAGTTGTTTCAAAGTTACTAAGATACTTTCTTCCAAAAACATTAAAAACTATTTGATAAAACATTTAGAGTTTTTATAGTTTTTTCTTTTTTTAAACTAACAAACTTTCAAAGTTATTAAGCGACATTCTTCCGAAAAAATTAAAAACTAAAAACTATCATTCGATAAAAAATACGTTGTTTATAGTTTTTTTCTTTTTTTAAACAAACAAATGTTTGAAGTTACTACGTTACTAAGAGACTTTTTTTTATGCTTTCAAAATTCAATCTAAGTATCTTTTTGTGCTTATTGCTTATTTATGATTATTAGAGTTTAAATTTTACAATCAGTCAATAGTTGTATTCTTAGTGTAATCGTTAGCGTATCTGACTGACAACTCCTATGACGCAAGTTCAAAACACGTCAGATCTTCCACGTTTTTTTGATGGGAATATGATTCTGATGGGATACTTTCTTCTGAAAAAATTAAAACCTATTGTTTGTGCTTTTAATCTAAGTATCTGTTTGTGCTTGTTTAACTTGGTAACTAACGCTGCTGACATTTCAGTGACGTCACCGGTGTCAAAGAAAAAAGCATACTTTTAGATTTGGAAAGATTTAGGGTGCTCGATGGGAACATGATCCTTTTTTTTTTCTAACCAACAGAAAAAAATGTGCACTGTCAACAGGAAAGGAGTATTTTGAATTGTGTAAATTTTCTATTTTTGTTTGGATTTTTTGATAGATTTTTTCTTGATTAATTTGAAGCAACTAATTTAGCAGTTCTGGCGGCCAAGATGCATTATTCTAGTTAATTTCCCCTTTTTACTATTTTCATGAGACACAAACTGGCATTTTAACTAATGAGATGTCCCTTTCCTCTGCTGTGGATACAAGACACCAGTTCTTGGTTCTTGGTCCCCCCTCAGCAAAGGCTGACCATGGGTGACGTATCCTAGTCCCTCTGGCTGCCTGCTCGGTTGGAACAGCGCTGTCTGTGACTGAAAAGACCTATGCGCGAGCGTCATGGTCTGCTGCAGAGGTCACATCTATGAGTAATGGTTGGTCTGTTAGAGTTGTTGTTGTTACGCCTCTTTTCTTCACTCCATCTTATCTGCTGCTACATTCATCAGTCTCTGTTCCACTGCATTGAATCAGTGTCAATGTTGGCTGCCTTTATGTCCCTCTTGCGGGCATCCTTATAGTGCAGTTGGGGGTGACCTTTGGTTCTCCTACTTGATTCCAGCTTTCCATATAAGAGGTCTTTCGGGATCCGGGCCATCCTCCATATGTTGGACATGACCCAGCCAGTGTTGCCTGAGCAGGGTGAACATGGTAGGAAGGCCAGAGCGAGTCAGGACCTCAGCATTGGTAACTCTGTCATGTCAGCGAATGCCCAGGCGGAGGCTTTGCAATGTGGAAGGTGTTAAATCTTTTCTCCTGTCTAGCATACATAGTCGATGTCTCGCTTCCATATAGTAATGTGCTGATGATGCAGGCTTTGTACACTGCTATATTGGTCTTCACTGTCAGCTTGGGTCTGTTCCATACTCAAGTGGTGAGATGAGCAAATATTGCAGCTGCTCCTCTTATCTATTTTTGTGTCCAAGGAGAGGTTGTCGGTGATGGTGAATCCGAGGTAGGTGAACTGATGGACAACATCAAGTTTATAGTCGCTAATTGTGTTGACTGGTGGTGCCTCTGTATTCTGCCCTAGGACATTAGTCTTTTTCAGGCTGATGGTCAACCTAAAGTTCTTACAGAAGCAATCCATCAGTGACAGTTCTTGCTGGCTATTGCTGCATCATCAGTAAAGAGCATGTCTCTGATGAGACATTTGCAAACGTTTGTCTTGGCCCAGAGGCATGCAGTGTTGAAAAGCTTGCGATCTGACCTGTTATGCAGGTAGATTCCCTCTGTTGCAGTGCCAAAGGCAGGCTTCAGGAGCAGAGCAAAGAAGATGCCAAAGAGCAAGAACGCAGCCTTGTTTGACATCACTGTGGATGTTGAAAGGCTCGGATGAGCTGCTGTTGAACTGCATAGTCCCCTGTTGAACTCCACAGTGTGGAATGACTCACTTAGGCCCTGCAGTTTTGGGGGACAGCCGATCTTTTCAATAATCTTGAAAAGTCTGTCTCTGCTGACCGAATCGAATGCCTTGGTTAGGTCATTGAAGGCAATATATACGGGCATCTGATGTTCCCTGCATTTTTCCTGGAGTTGATGAAGCAAAAAGACCATGTCTATTATAGACCTTTCAGCTCGGAAGCCACACTGTGACTTGGGGTAGAAACATTCTGCGAACTTCTGCAGGCATGTCAAAAGGACCCAAGCAAAGACTTTGCCAACAATGCTGAGATGGCTCTATAGTTGTTACAATCACTTCTTTCGCCCTTGTTCTTATAGAGGGTAATGATATTAGCATCCTTCACATTTTGTTGTACAGCTCCTTCTTTCCAGCATAGGCAGAGGATTTCAGTCATTGAGAGCTGTAGAGTGTTCTTACACTTCTTGATCAAGTCTAGGGGAATCCCATCATTGCCCGGGGCTTTACCTGAGGCCAAGCTGCTGATGGCCTTGCTGAGTTCCTCTACTGTTGGCTCTGCATCAAGCTCCCCCATGATCGGCAGGCACCCAATGGCTGTGAGGGACACAATGTTCTTTCTAGAGTAGAGGTCAGAGTAATGCTTCACCCATCTCTCCATCTGTTGGCCTTTGTCTGTGATAGTTTGCCCAGTGGTGGATTTGAGTAAAGCTGTCTTGTTTTGGATAGGTCCAAATGCTCTTGACAGCTCTCAGGAATTGCAGGTGGCTGGGTACTCAACAAGGGCGGCACGCTTGGCTTCAATGATGGGAGTCGTCTCCATTAACTTAGCCTCAAACCAGTCGAGGCAGTAAGCAACAATGAACTGCCATAGATACCCCCAACTCCAGATTTCCCTTCAAGGTTTACTCCTGAAGCCTTTCCTATGGCTAGGGGTAGCTCCAATGTAGAGGAGGTTTTGAATCAGAGTTTTCCTTCTCCTAGACGGACTGCTTTCCCTAGCTGACGAGCCCCATCTACCCGGCCATGTGTCCCATAGTAAGGAGCTATTTAATCCATAGTTTTGGTGACTGCAGGGAATTGTCCATAAGCAGTTCTTGGTACAGCCCATATAAAGTAATTTAAGGTTTATGTTATGCTTTCTTCAAACATTTATACAAAATATTTTATTACTTGTGATAAAAAAGTTTTTTTTCACAGAAATATATGGTACAACGTATGATTGCATATTGCTGAGAAATCATATTCTTGTGGCCTATATGAATATTCCTTTTTGGTGCACGATATGTACACACACACACACACACTCACACACTGGAGAGAAACCATATTCTTGGGAAGTATATGGATCTTCGTTTTCACAAAAGTCACATTTAATGTGACATACAAACACATACTAGAGAGAAAACATATTCTTATTAAAAGTGTGGATCTTCTTTTTCAGAGACTTGAAACTGTTTGTCCTAGCTGTTAAAGCATATATCAAGATGTGGGGGAAGTCCCCATCCAGTGCTGCCTGTCCAGCACCGCCATTTAAGCGCTATGATGGGTTCAGCACCGCTTTTTTAGTGCCCCTACCAAATCTATTAATATTTTTATTTACTCCCTCTAAATTAAGCTTCTATCTTTTTAAAAATCTTGATTTAAAGATTTTTAGAATACTACAGAAATTAATTTTTTATAGCTAAATTTCAGGATAATGTTGTATATGTTTTTAAAATTCAAATGAAATAAATAAATAACATTCTTTTCCTTATAAATCTTTTTGAAAATATTTCTATTTAAAAAAATGTTTTTCTATCGATTCTGTTAATTAAAAAAATATTAGCAAAAACTCTGCATTTAGCGTAAATTGTTCATAATCCCAGTTACATCTTGGCTAGCCTTGTGAAACTATATACTTGCGGTGCTGGAAGGTAGCGGGGCTGAATAATCTGCTGCTGGAACGGCCTGTGCTGAAACAGCGTCGCTTTATCAGCAACACTGAACTGGTGTCGATGAAATGTACCTACGCCCAAGATGTGGCTGTGCACTTTGATACAATTCAAGTTTGAAAATCATAAGGACTAATGTTGGCAAAATCAGTTTACCCTATGAAATGCCAAATGATATTAATACACATTATTTTCATATATATTCTTGCACAACTGCATTTTCAAAGAGTACAGTGTATTTACATGTCTCTTAACTAAGTTGGTAGTCCAGGTATTGTTATCAAAAGAAATATATATATATATATTCTGGTCTCAAATTTAAAGATAAATTGTGTAAGTTTCCAATGTGTTTTGCTTAAAAAACCTATTCTTGTACTCTTTGGGTGAGTATTGTTTTATTTTTAATTTTTCTCAGTCACCTTGCATAAAAAATATTCTTGTGAAAGTGTATTGGTCTTCAACTAAATTATTTAGTTGATTAAATTAAAAATAGTTTCCCTTGAAATTGGTAAACAAATTTATTTGATATAACTGTTGTGTTCTTATTTGGGAAGAGAAATGATCTTTTATTCTCTGCTATGTTATATACATCACTGACTGTATATTGAGTAAAAACAGTGTTTGTTTTTTTACACATCTTTTTCTGAGAATGCCCATTTTTATATCATGTGATATTATGGGTAAGATTTATTGGTACACATACATCAATGGGGTCCAAAGATTTAAGACAAACAAGTTATTTCCCTTGAATACACGGATATAGACAAAATTAATCCCTTACTTAAAAACGGTTTTCAATCGTGAAAAGATGAAAGTGCGTATCAAGTAAAAAGAACTTGTCTTTAAAATAGTTAATAATAATATTCATTTACTTACCTATATCAATTTTGGGATTCTCTCACTTAGTTCCTTTGTTCTGATCTTTGGTACACATACAACAGTGGGGTCCAAAGATTTATGACAAAAAGGTTATTTCCCTTGAATACACAGACATAGATGAAAATAATCCCTTACTTAAAAATTGTTTTCGATCGGGCAATACAAGGTTAGAAAACAACAAAAAGAGAGATTAAAATGCATATCAAGTAAAAGAAATATCATATAGTTCATTGCAAATAAATTTCCTTTTATTTAAGACTATTTAATGGTATAATGAAAGATTATACATATAATAGCCCTATTAAAAATATCTTTCAATTTAGTTACTATATAAATTATGAAGTCGTTAATCACAAAGCCAAATCAGTGATTTGTGAAGCTTAGATTTAAAAAATAATGTTTATTAGGTATGAACAAAATGGAAAAAAATGGGGAAAAATATCAAGTGTGTAAGCGACATCTGATTTAAAAAAATGTATGGTAGACAATGCAGTACACATATATTTGAGTGGAAAAAATGAGATTAAAATGCACGATAGCTGTGCCATGCAGAAAAAGGCATGTTATCGTCTGCAGCTCCCATAATTTGAAATAGCAGTCAATTTACATAAACAAAAAACAGAATAAAATATATTAAAATTCAGGCGGTAAATATTTTTTCCTTTATTTTACTATATTTAATTATTCATTCTTGTTATAATATTTTAAAAGTTTCAGTTGAATCAAGACATAGAAAGAATAAAAAATATGCATTTCAAAAATTTATAAGATATCGAAATAAATCGATAAAAATGCTGAAAAATATTTTTAAAAATAATATTGAGTGAAAAAGTTTTTTTTCCACAGATCAAAAGCCTGAATGATAATTAATCGATTAAACTAAAATAAATTCTGAAAAGAAAATTATTTTACTTAATTTTCCTGTTTTTTTAATCTCAAAGTAAGAGTTCCGTTCCAGCAGTTCCTGGATATTATTCTAAAAAAGGTAAACATGACTAGTATCTCCAGGAATCTGTAAAATGTGTAAAAATCAATGGAAGCATCATTATATAAAATAGATAAATCATCAAACTAATAAAAGGTGGGGTAGGAATCATATGAAAAAAATTGTTCTTCTCCGAAATTTGGAATGGAAAATCTTTTTTTTAAATTTGCCCTATAATAAATAACTATCGAGAATTTTATTAAAATCGATTTTTGCCAGATTTTAAAAATTTCTCACACTGAAATTTTCATCTATTTTGTTCATACCAAACATTTATCAATGAAATCCAGTTTGAGAAGACAAATGCGCACACACACCATAGAGATTAAAACTGCTCTGAATATGTTTGTGGCTGTACACTTTTACACAATTCAACTTTTAAAATCATCAGGACCCACATTGTCAAGAAAACATATTCGTGTTCTCTTTTTACCCTATGAAATAACTAATAGACAGAATATATGTCCAAAAGGCATTTTATTGTATTTAGCTAATAAAATCTGCTTGTAAAGTTACTTTTGTGATGAATGTTATTTTTAAATGTGTGGACCTGCATTTCCTCAAGACTCAGATTTTCTTTTAAAGGTAGATGGGAATTTGCATAGAGTACCATGTTTTTAATAATTAGAAAAGAATCTTAGCTTAAAACGAATTTGAATTTATGAAAATTAGTTTTTCATCATTGATTTCATTTAATAAATATTGGCATCTCCAAAATAGGATCTTAATTTCTGGATGGGAGAACAATCAAAATTTCTTAGCAAAAACTAATACTTTCTTTTTTTTGATGTTGCTTAAATTCAAGGATTTGATTCAACTCATTCTATGAATGTATTTAGACAATTGTATCTTCAAAATATTAAATCCACAGATACAGTATCGCCCATAAATGAGTATACCCCTACCACTATGTTATAGAAAGTTAATTTTCTTCTAAACCAAATAAAGCAGGATTTTATTATTTCTAGTGGAACATTACACAATAAAAACAGATATTATCAAGTAGTATTTATAACCAAACGCTCCAGCATTGAAACTCTGTTGCCAAAAATATGAATATGTTGCCGTCCAAAGATGAGTACAACACTACAAAAAAATAAACTGTTGTGATCACTAAAAAATGACTGAACTTTCAAAAAAACAAGCGGGTACAAACTAGTGACCAATTTAGCATAAGCTTACATTGGAAATTGAACCCCCCACTAAAACCCTATTTTGGAGGGGAATTTTCAAAAAACAAAAAAAACATTTTCCCTACTCATTGAAGGAAGTGTGTGCAAAGTTTCTACTATGGACGATTAGGGCTGGGCAAAGTCCGGATACATAGATAGATACATATAAATGTGTGAACACATGAATAACCTAAACCTTTGGTAGCAGTGATTAATAAATTCAGAGTCAAACACAATAATTCTTTTCTTAAAGGCCACAATTAATTTTTATGTTACTTTCCAAACAGAAAAATACTCGTTATATAAGGGAGATGATTTGTGTATGTGTTATACTATACTCATGATTCATTCGATATATCCTATACAATAAGTTGTGTTTGTGTCCGTAGCTTTATTTTCTTCTCATTGTGCTTATTTGAGCGTTAAATGCAAAAGTGAGTGTGTGTCCCTGCATTAAAAATGTCATATTTTTCTCTGGTGAGGAGGAACATTTATTCTACTTTTCTGGTGGGAAAATATGCCCATCAGACAAGGGAAGTAATTCTTATTACCTTGGCTTTGGGTAGCAGAAATATTCAACAAAAAAATTGATAAATAAAAATTGATACAATCCTAACAAGTTCTTTAAAAGTGCAAATTTTCAGAAAGATTTGTCATTACTTATCTTTTTTTCCTGCTTGTATCTTGTTAATTTGAAGATGGAATGAATGGTCAATAAAACGGTGAGTTGAAAGTTATGCTCTTTACATTTTTTTTAATTAGGTACCATTTAGTCCAGTAATAATGTAACTTCACCGCACACAAATTGCAACAAAAGCAAACTCAACAGATTTCATGTCAATCTGAATGAGAGAAAAAAGGTCTACAAAGATTTTACAAAGGGAAAGTTTTGAAAATTGCCTAACTATGATATTGAGGACACAAAATCTGTTGTGTTTGTTTTTGTTGCAATTTGTCTGAGGTTGACCTGCATTTGTTATGGGTCCTGCGCTATAAGGGTTACCCCTCTTCAGAAATAAAACTTCTGTTTACCCCATCACACTCGGATTTTACACCTGAAGAAGGCCGATTAATGGATCGGCCGAAATGTTGTGTTTACAACACAAAAAACAAGAAGGAGTTTAATTGTCCGAAGAACCATTTGAATAAAAAAAACAATTACTTTCTCTTCCATCAATTCTCTCTCCACCAGTGTTGATAGTTGGTCTCTTTTCGATTCATCAGTTCTAATTACACTTCTGGGTCCGCTCGGTTGGTGTAATGGTTAACATATCTGCCTCACATGCAGAAGGTCTTGGGTTCGATTCCGGGTATGAGCAAAGAGTGTGGAAAATTCTTCATTAGGACAAATTTCCCTGTGCACTCAGCAGCTAATTGAGTATATTCTATGCTGTGTGTATCCCTTTCAGTGAACTTGTTTTGTTTTGGAATAGACATAGAATATTATAAAAGGTTTGAATCCAGAAATGATATCTAGGACCTTCAAGGATCACAATCTGGGTGCACAACCTGGTCAACTAGCTACTGGAAATCTACAGGTTGGGTCCAAATAATGCAACACCTACTGTGAAATAGTGATTTTGGCACCGGTACAAATTTAACATTTTTCCATAACAAGAGTTAGAGTTGCTAAAATTATACCAAAACATACATGACATAAAGTAAGAAGCCCCTCTCCTTCCTCCTAAGCCTAAAATGCGCTAAATCGGCAACACTGATGTAATGTTCTTGTTGTGTTTATGTGGCTTCGTTGTTCTTTCTGTGGTAGCTGTGTAAGATTAGAATGCGTTTTGATTCGTAATCATGTTTAAGCATGTTAAGAAAGGATAAAACAAAAAACACATGTTGACAAGAGCTATGCTTAAGCTGAACTGCGCCTTCCCTGTTCCTACTTCCGGTTCCGGAAACGGAATGGGGGCTGTTGGGTGTTTGCTTAGGCATGTTTATTTATTTAACATAACATACATATGTATAAACATTATAACTGACTGGTAACCAAATGCTGTAGGATACAGTACACTTTTGATTTCATGTAAATTTTCTGTATCTCTAACACAGGGGTTCCGAACTTGGGGTGCCTGGGGGTACGAGATGGCATTTCAGGGGGTGCGAAAAAGAGGGAAAGTATATCTGGTTTTCACGATTTAGATATCAAAGTCATTGGTCCTGTGTGCACTGACGAGGTACCTACAATGCTTGGAATGAAATCTGGCTTTTCTGCGTTGATTAAAAAGGAGATTCCAGATGTTGCAAGTTACCCATTGTTTTCTTCATCAGCTTTGGCATAAAAAATATTGCCTCCAAATTTGAAGAAAGCCCTCGATACTTGTGTGAAGACCATCAACCATTGCATGTTCAAATTATTAGTTAGTTTTGCTTTTCTACACAGAAGTCTGTTGATTGTCATGAGGACAAGCTTTAACCCGCTTCTTTGAACAGTTGGAAGAAATCAAATTTTTTCTGGATGGGCGTGAATGTGATTTGGTTGGGGCATTGGAATCGTATGAATGAACTGAGTGTTTCTCTTCAAGGAAAAAGGATAAACATATTGAAGGCTTGTTAAAACTTGAATGCCTTCAAAGAAAAATTATGTCTTTGGCGTCGAAGGATGGAAAGAGACAATCTCTCAAATTTTCCTTCACTTGAAGAGATGGTTGATGATACAGGGTCCATAACTCCTACTGTGCTTGAAGAAATTGTGGCTCATTTGGAAATGCTGTCAGAATTGTTTGATGGATATTTTGTTGTTGGAGACCTGAAGATTTCAGAAGAACGGATCATGAATCTATATTCCTACAATTAGGAGAAAATGTCAGATGATGCTGAGCTGAAGGAAGATCTTATTGGCTTAGGGGCTGAGATTAGGGGGGCGGCAAAACTCGAAATGCATGTGACGAGAAATCTTCATTTTTATACTTTAAAATATAAGTATAATACTTTACTAAATTGAATAAAATACTGGAACTGGTCAGTTTTATAATTAGAGGATGAACATCTCTAGACATGGGGGGGGGGGCTAGCTAGCGATCATGAAATGGGAAGGGTGGTCGTCTCCCCTTTTGTCCACAGCTTCTTGTGCTGAAACACTACATTAAAAGCTGCCATGTTCAAAATTATTATATTTTGACAGCATAGTTTTTTTTATCATATGACTGACAAGCACCCCAAATCTTTGCAAATCTAAAAGGACGGTTTTTGCCTTTACACCGGTGACGTCACTGAAACGTCAGCAGCCGTTAGTTACCAAGTTAAACAAAGTCCGGGGTGCTTGTCAGTCATATGATCCGGGTGTTTTATTCAAAAATCTGAGATAATCAATCATATATCAGCTACACCCCTACATTAAAGCGTATGAAAGTGTGTGGGGAGGGGGGGCGTAGAATCGTCACAATGAGCAAGAAAGTTCTACGTTTTGACAAAATTACGAATGAAAAGCAAGAACAAAGGAGTCATTAAATTTTTCTGTTCACAATTGGGATTGATTTCAATGTTTGATTACAATTTTTTCTAATAATATTGCTCAATTGGCGTTTGCATTTTATGCATTGAGACAAAACCTTTTGAGCTTTGAATTCAATTTGTTCAACCGCTGTATGGGTCAACGAAATTTCTACTTAGATCGAAAATAAAAGGGAAATTATTCAATTTCACGGATATTGCTCGCAACGGGAAATCTTCCGGTCATCACCGTCTAACTGACATCAATGTTCGTAAGTATTCGGCATTGTCCTTTTTTTCTTATAAAAACCCCGAAAAATGAAATTTGTCTTAAATGAAAATTTAATCCATAAGTTAGAGTTTATTTGAAATGGGACATCCAGGAATTCAGCCACATTTATAAAAAAAAAAGGGAAGTTTAGCGTCCCAAATTATCGCGTTTGTTGTGAGGACATTTTTACAAACACAAATGAAGAATTACAATCTATATTATTACAACACGAGTAGCAACAGAAAATACGACACAAATAAAGATTTTAATGTTTATTAACATTAGTTGAGGTCATTTTTGAATTTAAATGTTTCTAATTTTATTTTAGGAGAATTGGTGGAGTGGAAATTTACGAAAGGACACCAATTCAGATTAATATTTAAAATATGCTTTTAATTTTTTGACAGCAGTTAATTGTGTCATTAAGCCATCTTCAGTTTAGTTGGGCTGGGATTAAACTAATAAGAAAAAGTGGTAGTTAAATTTGGTATGTCTGATATTAGAATAAAGATTACGAAACAATTTTAAATGTTTAATGGGTTATCGTTTTGTTTATGGGCAGCATTAATTTTGTTTTAAATTTAAAATGTTTAATTTGAATTCAAATAAGAATTTGACCCAGAGAGAGAGAGAGGATCAATGCAGGAACAAAATGTGTTCTTGTTCTAAGTTCTGTGTTTTTAAGGAGTATCACAGAAAAGGGTCTGGTGTAAATTCTTATTTAAATTCAAATTCAACATTTAAAAAATCAAAATTAACCCTAAGTAACCCTTTCGTCAATTTAAAATTAAATTAAACATTTAAAAATCAAAAAACTGAACGGGGAAAAAAGCAGGCGCAATAATTTGGGACGCTAAAATACGATAGTTTCTATTTTTTCTCTTAATGTTGATATTGAGTGAAGGAAAACAAATCGGACGAAATAAGTAACGTTCGCTTACTTTTTTGTTTTGAATACGAATTTGCAGAAAGATTTTCATGAAATTTTTAATAATATTTTACATCTTTTATCAACAATCTTTTTTAAGCAATTGTTGGTGCTACTGACTGCCCTGACCTGCCTGGGGTTACGTGGGCGTACCCGGGTGTTACAAGGGCCTGTCCGGGCCCTAAACTATTCTAAATTCCCACGCCCGGGCACTGAAAGATAAGAATTTAGTATTCCCAGTGCCCGGACAGCCTCTGGTGGCTTTTAATATTGAAATAAAACATATTTTCATGGTCGAGTGTCGAAATTCAACATATTTATGTGGTGGAATTGTAAAATTTAGAATCTTTCACTGCCCGGGCGTTGGAATGAAGGATTTTAGGTAATTGTCTGGAATTGTTTTATTATGCAAGGGAGGTAACCAGGACGATAGAAATGTTTTGGATGCGAATAAAGCGTAAATTACGCAGACGATTTACACAAATAAAAAAACTGTTTATTTTTAGATGGAGAAGTTTTTAAAGTTCATAAATAATGCTTTGGTGCCGATTCCCTATAGCTGCTTTTTCAAAAAGGTAAACAGAATTTATTTTGCCATGGACCTATCTTTATATATGTATAAAACTCAAAACTACGTCATTACGTCTGACAATGAAGATGAGATCATGGCCATTGCTTTAATTGGAGTGATAGGCCCTTATAATAACAGTTGTTGAAAAGAAGTGTTATCTCCGGATTTTGGAATTCATGAAAAATAACCATGAATTTTTCAATTTTTAATATTTTATCTTTCATCAACGAAAAATGAATTTTTCATTTTTTAATAATATGTCATCAATTTTGGGTGCTACTAAAAGCTGACCAGACATGCCAGGACCTGCCCTGGAGTTATGCAGACCTACCCGGGCCCTAAAATATTCTAAATTCCAATGCTCAGGCACTGAAAGATTCTAAATTTAATCTTGCTCAGAGGTTTGAATTTAGTATTTCCAATGCCTGGACAGCCTCTGACAGCTTGTAATGTTGAAATAAAATTTATTTTCATGGTCAAATGTCGAAATTTAACATATATATGTGGTTGAATGTTAAAATTTAGTATCCTCTCTGTGCTCAGACAGCTTTATTTTTTACTTATATGTTTGATAGGTATGGTTAGACAATGTGGAAAAGGAAAAAGAATGAGAAAAGCTTGTTACATCTCAAACATGTTTATTATCACAAGGATAAATCTTTATGCATTTATATGTTTATGCATTTATATGTTTTTAAAATTTGTTTGAAATGTTAAAATTTATCATCTTTTAGTGCTCAGATGAATAAATATTTTAAATTGCCATATTTGACCACTAAAATGTATTTAAAAACATTCAGATATTGAAATTTGGCCTCTCTTTCAGTGCCCAACCTTTGGAATTCAGCATCTTCCAGTGCCCGAAAATGGACAGCCTCTGAAAGATGTATCAAAGACCTATATTCAAAATTTAATGAAGTACAGAAACGTCAACAAGGTAAAGATGTTACACTTAATCAAACCTGAACAATCATAATAGGCTTCCGAGTCAAAATAGGCCTTCTTCCTTTTCTCAACTTGAACACATGTAATATTACACCAACTGCTTCCTACTTATCTTTTTTTTTTTAAATTCTTGTCTCAAAGACAAAATATTCTGTTTTAACAAAAATATATTTTTACTCTACTAGTTACAATTCCAATTTGAAGATACATGTGCGAACTCACTCTGGAGAAAAACCCTTCTCTTGTCAATTGTGTGGATCAGCATTTTCACAGAATTCCCATTTAAAATCACACTTACAAACTCATACTCATTTCAGCAAAATATCAAATCTCTTTCTACTTATGTACACAGCAATTCACGAGCAACTCAACATCTTGATTACATTCAACTAAATAAATTCATTTCTAATGAATCTGTAAGACTTTTTTAAAGATGAAAAGTTATTCTTACTTTTAATTCTTTTTGTTTTTAAGATCATAAATGGTATCGTACAATTACACTTGTTTTGTTGGTTGAATGTTAAAATGTAAATTTTTCTCATTATTTTTTAATGAATAATGAAGCGTCTTGTCTCTGATAAATAAAACTTATAGAAAAGTAAAAATGCAAGTCTCTAAATTATATTCAATTTAAATTATTGTTGTTTCCATAACAGCTGGATACCAATTTTATTTAATAACTGAACATGAAATGTGAGATATGTTGAGCTCATAGAAACACAAACTGAGTTTTTATGATTTTATTATTGCAAATAATGCATGAGTTTAGTATTTTCTTTAATAACACCTCTTATTTATTCACAGATATTGCAATGAAAAATTGATGGGCATAAAGTGTAATCGATTTGATGATGAGAAAGAAGAAAGAAATAATTTTTTGAAAAGAGCATTTACACATTGGAATTATCACATGCAAACAATAACAAAAAACTCATTCTTGCATAGTCTATAGATCAGCATTTTCACTGAAGACACACTGGAGAGAAACCTTTTTTGAGCAAAGTGTTTTGATCAGCCTATCTAAAAAGTTCAGATTAGAAAAAAACATGGAAATGCACACTGCAGAGAAACCTTACTCTTGGGAAGTGTGTGAATCAGCATTTTCAGAGAGTTCAGCTTTGAAAAAGCACATGCGAACACACACTGGAGAGAAACCATTCTCTTGTCATGTGTGTGGATCATCATTTTCAAATAATTCCAATTTGAAAATACACGTGCGAACCCACTCTGGAGAAAAACCCTTCTCTTGTCATGTGTGTGGATCAGCATTTTCACAGAATTCCCACTTAAAATCACACTTGCAAACTCACACTGGAGAGAAACCATTCTCTTGTCAAGTGTGTGAATTAGCATTTTCAAATAATTCCAATTTGAAGATACATGTGCGAACTCACTCTGGAGAAAAACCCTTCTCTTGTCAATTGTGTGGATCAGCATTTTCACAGAATTCCCATTTAAAATCACACTTACAAACTCATACTGGAGAGAAACCCTTCTCCTGTCAAATGTGTGGATCAGCATTTTCACTCAGTTCATATTTAAAGACACACATGCGAACACACACAGGAGAGAAACCTTTCTCTTGTCAAGTGTGTGGATCAGCATTTTCACATGGTTCATATTTAAAGACACACATGCGAACACACACAGGAGAGAAACCTTTCTCTTGTCAAGTGTGTGGATTAGCATTTTCACAGAATCCGCATTTGAAAAGACACATGCGAACACACACTGGAGAGAGACCCTATACTTGTCAAGTGTGTGGATCAGCATTTTCAGAGAATTTGCATTTGAAGGAACACATACGAACACACACTGGAGAGAAACCTTTCTCTTGTCAAGTGTGTGGATCAGCATTTTCACAGAATTCGCATTTGAACAGGCACATGCGAACACACACTGGAGAGAAACCCTTCTCTTGTCAAGTGTGTGGATCAGCATTTTCAGAGAAGTTGCACTTGAAGGAACATATGCGAACACACACTGGAGAGAAACCATTCTCTTGTCAAGTGTGTGGAATAGCATTTTCACGGAATTCAAATTTGAACAGACACATGCGCACACACACTGGAAAGAAACCCTTTTCTTGTCAAGTGTGTGGATCAGCATTTTCACAGAATTCAAATCTGAAGACACACATGGAAACACACATTGGAGAGAAACTCTCCTCTTGTTAAGTGTGTGGATCAGCATTTACAAGAAATTCAGATTTGAAAAACTCATGCAGATACACAATAAAGAGAAAACTTGCCAAGTGTGTGGATCAGCATTTTCACAGAATTCAGATCATGCGAACACACACTGGAGAAAAAATCTTTTTCCTGTCGTGTGTGGATCAGCATTTTCACAGAATTTGCATTTATAGAGACACATGCGGATGTTTGTCTTTTTCATTACAGTTCTAAATCTTGAAAGAATTGATGTAGTAAAATAGAACTGTATCCCTTTTCATTAAAACAAACCCTGTAGTTTTTATCCTAATCCACTTTGAGTTTGTGTTTGGAAGAAACTGTCAACTAAAACTGTCAAAACAGATTTCTTCAGTTCTTTAGTTGGTTTGGCTGACTATGTATCATGCATACAGGCAACACCAATGGAGCTAGAGGTCTGAAAGTTTCAACATTTACTCTTTATATCTAGAAAAAGCATTTTTGGGTTGTTTTATTAACCCCTGCCCCCTTAAAAGATTTTAGCGGGGGTGGGGGTTCAATTTAGAATGTAGTTTTATGCTAAATTGAACCCTTAGTTTGTGCCTGCTTATTTCTTTTGGAAAATTCAGACTTTTTTAGTGATCACTGCCCAACAAAAGACGAGAGAAGTAACTTTGTAATTGTTCACCCCCAACACAGCATACTGCCAAAAGACATTGATCATATGAAGGTTTCTATTGAGTGACTAACCAGACCTGTCTTTTTAATTGTCTTAAACATCGACCCATTATCTTTTAAAATGTATTCAAATCCACTTTATTCTTTTACTTAGCTTTTAGTTTCAAAAGAGTATTTTGTTATTCGTTATCTCTCTTTTGTTCCTGCTTGTATTTTGTCAAAACGGGATTTCTTTGAAAGTCAAATGAATGATCAATAAAACAGTATGAATATTTTTGGTACCTATTGAATAGATCTGTAATTTTCCCCATTTATACATTTTGTATAATAAGATTTTTTATGAGACGGAGGTGATAAATAGTTTTGTTCTGTTTCAGTATTTTAAGTAATTTTGTAATATTTAAATGTTTATATTGATGTGGAAACAATTCAGAAAAAATGTAATATTACTGAAAATAATGCATATGTCTACAATTTTCTTTAACGATATCTCTTTTCATTGATATCTGATTTGATCGCCATACAAAACTATTTTCTAAAAGAAAGTGTAATCAATTTGGTGTTGAATATGAAAATCAGGAATGAAATATTCTTGTGAAATGTGCAGGTTTGCATTTTAACGTGTTTATAAAAAACATTGGCAAAAGCTCATATAGATAATCTATAATCATGTGCAGAGTGTCATTTAATAAAAGTTCTTATTTAAGACATGCAAATAGACATTGGTGAGAAAGAATTTACTTGTAAATTTTGAGACTGTAGAGAGAAACCATTCTCTTGTCAAGTGTGTGAATTAGCATTTTCAAATAATTCCAATCTGAAGATACATGAATTTAAATGTGATTAAAGTAATCGTCAAATGAGGATAATTTGATTAAAAATAGTTTCATGAAAAATACCGTTTTTAACAATGGGAATATTTTATCTCTGAACACTGTTAAAGTGGGATCATGCACATGTTGTTTTAAATAATTATGTGTCAAAAGGGACAAATGCTTTTTCCAATTACTGTGAAGTAGGGTGGTTAAAAGGGCTATAATCAGACCCGTCGCCAGGGTACAGTGAATAGGGGGGGGGGGCATCCATTTAATCTGCCAAAAAATGGCTGAAATGTTTAAACACACCGCTAATTTGGCACTTTTTTTCGCTCTGCCAAAACAAAAACATGGCCAAGTGTATGATGAAAGAAGGTGACAGTTTCAAGCACTGGAGATGTGTCGTAAAAATTATCACACTAAAATTAATTCACATCACATTCACTGGTGGGACCAGACCCCCTGTGTCATGAGTATATGCGAGTCATATCAGGGACTTGTTTGCCATGGTGAATGTGAGAAAATGCCTTGTGTACATATATGCATATATGTGAGTCGAACAGCCATGACTGATGAATGTGTCTGTTGTCTGATATATATACGAATTAGACCAGCTCGCGAGGAGATGAAATTTTGGTCAACAAATAGCTGCTGCTGCTGTTGAGCAATCAACTGGCTGTTTTAACTTTGCGCCTTTTCTAAAAAAAAACAATATCCTTGTGAAGTGTGGCTCTCATTTTTCAAAGAAGTCCCATTTGAACATATGTGAACACACACTGGAGACAAACCTCATTCTTGTGATATGCATGGCTCTTTGTTTTCAAAGTCAAAATTGGTGTGATTTTTGGAGGGAAATGCGTGGCTCGAACACTATCTGGAGAAGAAACACATACTTGTGAAGTGTGTGGCTCTCATTTTTCCCAGAATTCATATTTGAACATACATATGCGAACACATACTGGAGAGAAACCACATTCTTGTGAAGTGTGTGGCTCTTATTCAAAAAAGTCAAACTTGAACGTATATATGAGAACACACTGGAGAAAAACCATATTGCAAAATGTGTGGATCTCATTTTTCACAGTCTCATTTGAAGGTACATATGTAAACACACACTGGAGAGAAACCACATTCTTATGAAGTGTGTGGCTCTTTTTCAGAAAAGTCAAAGTTGAATATACATATTCGAACACACATTTGAGAAAAAACCATATCCTTGTGAAGTGTGGCTCTCATTTTTCAAAGAAATATATGCAAACACACACTGGAGAAAAACCACATTCTTGTGATATGCATGGCTCTTTGTTTTCAACAAAGTCAAAATTGAACGTACATATGCAAACACACACTGGAGAGAAATGATATTCGTCTGTAGCATGTTGATCTTCCTTTTTAACACTAATTTGAAAGCAAGCTTTCACGTTTGTGAACCTTCATTTCTAAACAATTCACCTATAACAATACATATCTTAACAAACATTGAACAAATGTCATATAGGTCACATATAAAGATTAAACACTTGAATGAATATAATTTGAAATATTCGCATTCACCATTGATAATATCAGTGTAGGTGACAAAAGTCACTGGACTCACCTTTGATTACTTCATGACATTGATATCTTGATTAATGGAGAATATTCATTAAAATTATGTGGCAGATCTTCAACTGTCCTTGGGTTACCTTCTATAATTTTGAGAAGAGTCATCAACCTTCCTAGTGTTGTTCAGACTATTGAACTTATTAGAAACTGTCAACATATGTTTCTTCAGTTTTTAAGCTGGTCCGGCTGGCTATGTAAGTCTCACAAATACAGGCTGCACCAATGGAGCTTAAGGGCAGAAAAATTAAAACATTTACTCCTTATTTTGTCTAAAGAAAAGGTTTAGTTTTTTGAAAATTTCCCCAAGTAGGTTTTTAGTGGGTGGGTCAATTTACAATGTAAGTTTATGCTAAATTGATAACTTAGTTTGTGTCCGCTTGTTTTTTGAAAATTCACACTTTTGTAATGATCACTGCCCAACAAAAAGCAAATTTGTAATTCATCACCCCCAACAGGGTGCTGCCAAAAGACTTTGGTTAATTGACTTTCTATTGAGTGAACACATGATTGACCTAAACCCAGCAATAAACCAGTGTTTACTGTTTATTATGAAAAAAAAATACTTTAACAAGCCTGGCTGCTGCAGGGTCAAACTCCACTCCTACTTCTATTCCAACTGAAGATGATTACGGCAACTTTTGTATTATATATATAATAAATAAATTTGTTGATAGATAAGAATTGTCAGTTTTTTTTTTTTGTTGCTTTGCATCACAGGAGAAAGAGGACGATAAAAGAAACTATTACATATTACACCTGAAGAAGGCCGTAGAATGTTAACATCAAAGATGAAAAGAAGAGATCGGATTATCCGAAAAAAAAGCTGAAAAGAAATTTAAATTACCTTTGAAAATGGGCAGGTAAGGGGAAGTAACTACGTGACAATGTTGCATTGGTGTGAACTAGTCTCATAGAGTTAGTTCCCTTAACTGCATGAGTAAAAAGAACTGTAGAGGGAGGTAATTCAGTATTGGTAAAGACATCCTTTCCGAGTCAGAAATTACGCCGCTCTTCTCCTATTTTACCAATCGACCTTAATAAAATTGATTATGAAAGTTGCATTATCCTGTAAAATAAATTGATTAAAACTGTATGGTAGGGGAGAGTGGGGCTAGTTGTATAGAGGGGCAAGTTGATACACTGCCATTAGTTTCAATAAGTGATGACATGGCGCTTAGATTCTCATCGCACACAGATGTCAACATCAACCATATTGTGAGAGGATGGGAGCCATGTTGGACAACAATCTCCAAAACAAAATGATTTTGGACACCTTGCGTAAGTATTCTGGCCTCTACGAAAAATGTTATAGACCTTAAACCACAACTCAATAAAACTCGCTTGATGATATGAAACAGCTCTTTGTTTTCCAAGAATTCGATTGTATGGCCTAAATTATGTTGAGAAATAAAATGGTCGGGTCGGGACTAGTTGTTACACCTCGTAACAACTTGCACTTAACTGAATACAACACACACTGAAGGAAACTACAGTGGAGAAAGATCTTGGCGTTTATATAGACAACTCACTTAACTTCACTGCGCATATACAAAACAAAGTGAATACAGCAAATAAAACACTCGGCTACATAAGACACTCATTTAAATTCATCGATGAAGAGAGCTTCCTACTGCTGTACAAGTCTCTGGAATATCCTCATCTGGTGTTTGCTTCCGGTCTCCTAACCTGAAGTACAATTGAGATGCCATAGAAAGAGTTCAGAGGAGAGCCACCAAGATCATTATGAGATTGGGAGATATATCCTACAATGAAAGATTAAAACAACTTAATCTAGAGACCCTTGAATACAGAAGAAAACGTGCTGAACTACTAGAGGTCTATAGAATCCAGAACAACATACATAGAGTGGATACTGATGTTCATTGCTCAAAATGCCCTGATAAGAAAATGATGACTTCATCTATCTGCAGTAAAACCAGAGGACGCAGCCATAAACTACAAATTCAGCTGATGTTAGAAAAAAATTCCTCTTGGCAAGTGAAAAGATGGTCACATAATCTTTATTCTGATATCAGACATACCAAATTTAACTACCATTTTTCTTATTAGTTTAAACCCAGCCCAACTACACTGAAGCTGGCTTAATGACGCAATTAACTGCTGTCAAAAAAAGCCTATTTCAAGTATATTCAAGAAAGCACAACGTGGTAGCAACAAAAATGCCATACAGCTATACTAACTGACACAATTGAGAAGATGAAATTACAAGAGTCCCTAGGGGAAAAAAAGCAAAACCTTCCAAAGGAACCTGGACATTAAACAGTTTCAGAAGTCTGCTGGAAATGGGAGAAAGAGAAAGGCTACAAAAAGAGTGTTGGTGTCCTGCATGTGGTGAAAACTGGTCAAACTCTGCCCCAGGGAAAAAATGGGTACAGTGTATTAACTGTACAGATGGGGGAAGACTCTTTAAAAATAAGTCAGTTGTTTGGGTTGAGTGTCGTAGCTCATTTAGCAAAGTCATTGATTTTGGATTACTCTACCCTTTTAGGTTCATGATCAGTTTGTCTAAACCCAGTTTGTCTAAACCCAGTGTGAATGAGAGCATTTTTTATATTTCAATGTTTATGATAAACATAAACTTTTAACAGAAGAAATTGTTTTTAAGTTATTTTGTAAAGCTTCTGAATGGGTGACAAAAATGAAATTGTAAGTTGCCATAAGTAAGTAGTCTCCTAAGGAATTCGTTTTTTTATTAGTAACTGTCATGACCTCTGGACAACAGGAGTTGGCTTGTGCTATTTTTAGAAGCACTTCCTTCTTGTCTAGACAGTTGACCTTGGGGTCAACCTCAGCATCTCAAGTTTGCAAAATCACCAGTCAGAGTCAACTTTGCCGTTTCCTAAATCAAGCATATCTAAAGATCAGCTAAATCTTCTAAATGATAACCACACTCTATTCTATTTTTCCTCCCTATTGTCTCAACTACTAACCAGTACTAAAACCACTAACTAATGCTAATATTTAAGAAGAAACAGATGAACTGAAAGAACGGACTGATCACCTTGTGTTTCTACATAGAAAAAAAAAGGTTGGTTGTCTTTTATATATAAATAAAACCACATACTCCATGCCATCTAACAACATGCCCCACACAATGGGCAAGTTGTATACAGTTACCTTGAACCATAATTTCCTTATATCTCGGGAATGAAGCCATGTATATTTTTTCTGTTTGTTTATGAGAATAAACACAATGACCTTCTCACACCACAAATGGCTTTAAGTTACCTTTTGTAGTTTTTTTTATGGAGAGACAAAAATATCAAAATCGTAACAACTAGCCCCGTCCTCTCCTACTCAGTGCGAAGAATTTTAAAATGTCTATGCTTGATTGAGTTACTTCCCTTACTTCATTCCCATGATAAAAATAAGTCAGTTGTTTGGGTTGAGTGTCGTAGCTCATT
>VCCN01005748.1:870154-881191 GCA_006491835.1 Architeuthis dux
TACTTTTTATATAAGAAAAAATTAACAAATTTCAATTTTCTCGCTTAAATGACTGCTGGGTAAAACGTGAATGCGCACAAATTTGCATATAGGTCATTAAAGGCTGTTTCACACATTCTATCGTTCCACCCACCGAGCGGGAGAATACTACATAATATAAATATACTAATCGTTATTTTGAAGTAAATGCAATTTGTATCAAAGTCTAAGGAGAACAGTTGAATGTTGCAAAAAGTCTACAAATTTCTTGATGAATAAATAATGCTATTAATATATACGAATAAAAGATTTTGTCAAAGAAATGCTGGAAACTTTTGCATCAACTTAATAAATGAATAAAAAACATTTTGTTTCATGATGATACACAGGGCATCCTCTAAAAGGGCCTGATGATACGAGTTCAAAATCTACCCAAAATATTTTGCTTGCAATGAAAGTAATCCTACATTGTACATCTTTTGGTGGAAAATTTACAATTGCAAACTTAAAGTTTTTATTTTAGTTGCATTAAAGTCATACGTTATATTCCATATAATTATATAAAATTCCTAAAAACATATTTTCTATAGTTTTGAGAAGGGTCATTAACATTCAAAGAGTTCTTCGGACGATTGAACTCCTTCTTGGTGTTTGTGTTGTTATATTTTCTATAGTTTTGAGAAGGGTCATTAACATTCTAAGAGTTCTTCGATTGAACTCCTTCATGTTGTTTGTGTTGTTAACACAATGTTTCAGCCAATCCATTCTCCAGCCATCTTCAGACATAATATCTGAATGTGATAGGGTAGACAGAAGTTTGAATGGATCAACCGAAACGTTGTATTAACAGCATAAACAACAAGAAGGAGTTCAATCATCCGAAGAACCATTTGAATCCTAAAAACATATTCATCAAAAAATAAAATTTCTCATTAATAACTAGAAGGCACTCAGAGAGCACATACCTCTGCCAACGCCATTGCCAGGGGAAGTAATTGTGCATGGATCCGCCCAAAATTTTAATCATTAATAACTTAATCTTTAACCACAAAATTACATTGAAACATTTGGAGATATCGTGTGGACAGACATGAAATTTTCATGATATTATGTGGTGGTGTGAACATATGACAAATACAATGGAGGAGAGGTAATTGTGCATGGATCCACCCCAAAATTTAATCACTTCTTCCATAGCCCATTGCCCACTATTCCACAAAATTTCATTGAAATTCATTCAGAACCTTAGGAGACACTGTGTGGACAGACATGCGCATATAATTAAATGTATGAAAAAATATCCAGAAAAATATCGTCCAATCAAAAATAAATTGTGGATTCTCCCCAACATTTAACCACTTCTTCCTTACCCCATTGCCCACTATTTCACAAAATTTCAGTAAAACCCATTGAGTACTTTCAGGGATATCATGTGGACAGACAGACGGAAAGACAGACGGAAAGACAGACGAACTGACGCGACCAAATACATATACCTTTCAAACTTTGTTGCCAGAGGTAATAACGCTTGTGACAGAGTTGGAGGAAAGTGATGAATAGCTGCATGTGTGAAAAGGCCTCTATATGCCAATTGGATATTCAAGCAGCAACTGTGAGGTTATGGTTGCCTGGTTTTATTTACATTTTCGGAAGTAATTAAGTGTATTTAATAGGTTTTTTGAGGTCTCCTTTCCAAAACTCCATTAAAAAAAATATTTGTTTTTCTTCATATTCTATAAAATGGAGTTATGGAGAGGAATGCTAAAAAATAAATAAAACCCAAGATTTTTAGAAGCTACACTTGACTCAAAAAATTGCTCACCCATTTCATCAAAGTCAATTTCAGGTTCAATTTCACTATCACTTTCTGCTTCCAAAAGTCCCTTCTGAAAATGTTTGTAACTGCTTGAAAATGATACAAGCTAGTCTTGCAATGATGTTGTATCTATATCAGAAATTGCTTCTGCAATTATTCTGAGATCCATCTTTTCAGGAGTGACTTTCACTTTGTGGAATCTGATGAATAAATCCCTAGATTTTTAGAAGCTACACTTGACTCAGAAGATTGCTCACCTATTTCATCATCAAAGTCCCTTCTGAAAATGTTTGTAACTGCTTGCATATCATACAAGCTCCTCTTGCAGTGATGTTGTATCTCCCCCATTTCACTATCACTTTCCATCGCCAAAAGTCCTTTCTGAAGATGTTTGTAACTGCTTGAAAATGATACAAGCTCCTCTTGCAGTGATGTATCTATATCAGGAATTGCTTCTGTAATTATTCTGAGGTCCATCCTTTTGGAATCTGTTGGGGACGAAACAAGATATTTGTAAAGCATATCTCCTCATTATGCTCTCAAGAACAGCATCAAGGATAATATTATGGCATTAAATTTCAAAGGTTTTGAGAGGATCACTTATTCTTAGAGGTACAAGTTGTACCTCTTGTTGAATGCATCTGAGGGAAAGTGGTATTGATACAAATGTTTTCTTTAGCTAATTTTTCATTTACATGATTAATGGATTTTGTTGCTGTCTGCTGGCAAAATTACAAGATATCTTGTTAATCCGTGTAATGGCATCATGGATCATTCGCCATGCCTTCATCACATCTAATCCTGTTGTCTGTAGGTAATCAGATAAAGGGGTATTTATGTCAAATACGATGAATGTGAATGCAACCAATATTGTCTCAAATTTACAAATATTACCATTAAGTCTATGTTGGGGCAATTTGTCCCTTTGCCATGGGGCAATTTGTCCCTTTGCCATGGGGCAAGTTGGGCCTTGTTTCTTTTAGTCCTGCAATGCCAAATATGCACCTATGTTTTATTTTATTTGCTGATAATTAAAAGTCATAAAGTGCAAAATTAATGGCAAAGTGTTGTTTTCTTTTCTGGTTGTGTTTGTTTGATCACGTATCCTGGTCACAAGGAAATGATGCAGATCTGTTATTCCCAATTTCAGAGTCTAAAAGGAATTTAGTGAAATCGTTTTATTTTAATTTTTAAAATTTGAAAAAGGGGTGATTAAGGAATGTTACTTCTCTCAGCTTTTGTTGAGCTGTGATCATTAAAAAAGTCTGAATTTTCAAAAAACAAGTGTGAATGCTGCCAGACACAAACCAAGGGACCAATTTAGCATAAACTTACATTGCAAATTGAACCCCCCCATTAAAAACATATTTAAGGAGGGAATTTTAAAAGAATAAAAAAATGTTTTTTTTCTAGACACAATAACAAGTAAATGTTTAAATTTTCAGCCCTCTAGCTCCATTGGTGCGGCCTGTATATACGCGATATATACAGTATTGCCCATAAATAAGTCACCCCCTACCACTTTTTATATATTATCAAGTATTATTTATGACCAAACTCTATGGTATTTAAACTCTGTTGCCAAAAATATGAATATATTGCCGTCCAAAGATGACTATAACACTACGAAAAAATATTCTTTTTGAGTTTCAATGCTGTAGAGTTTGGTCATAAATAATACGTGATAATATCCGTTTTGATTGTGTAATGTTCCACTAGAAATAATAAAATCCTGCTATATTTGGTTTAGAAAAAAATTAACTTTCTATTAAAAAGTGGTAGGGGTGTACTCATTTGTGGGCGATACTGTACAAACATAGCCAGCCAGCCAGTCAGACCAAATTGAAAACTGAAGAAACCTATGTTGATGTTGACAGTTTCTAATAAATCTGAACAATGTCCATTAAGAAACATCAAGTTGTCCTGAAATAATGATATTTACATGTTTATATTCCTAGTTTACCAATGCCGTCAAAAAATGACGGTTTTATCTAAGCAATTTTGCAAATGCACAGTTCTTACAAAATATGAAAAACATTATGTTGCTCTGCATTTTTGTCAAACTCCAAGACAAAGTCAGAGTTGACTTTACTTCCCTGTGTAACAAGAACAAGAACAAGAACAATCCTCACCAAAATAGAGGCAATAAACGATATGTAAAATCCCCATTCCCCATCTGTAATTTTTCCCGGGCCCCTGTCAGCTATGGGCCCCTAGGCTTAAATCTACTCAGCCTTATAGTATAATCCAGACCTGCCCAGGATCACTAAAAATTCCTTCCATGTCGAATCAGTCGGTGTTGTTAAACTCCAGGACAAAGTCAGAGTTGACTTTACTTTCCTATGTAACAAGAACAAGAACAATCCTCACCCAAAATATTGTCAAACTCCAGGACAAAGTCAGAGTTGACTTTCCTTTCCTATGTAACAAGGACAAGAACAATCCTCACCAAAGATAGGGGAGTAAACCAATATGTAAAATCCCTATTTGCCGACTGTGATTTGAACTCATGACTTAGCAATCCCTAGCATGATGTGTTACTGCTAAACTGACAAGTCTTACATCCCTCCAAAATTTATAGTAGAATTACACAAGGATGTAGAAGTAGGAGCAGAATTTGACTCTGGAGCAGCCAGGCTTATCTGATTTATGTTCAACCCATTTTCAAAAAACAAAATGATGAGATTAATAAGTAAGGGAGATTACTCTTTAATTAGAATTTAATAGTTATCTCTCTTGACAGATGACAAATGTTACAGACAGAAAATATAGCCAATCACCTACCAAATTATATAAGTAGAGTAAATGAAAGACAATTATTTTTAACAAAAAACACATTTTCCGTTATCCATCAATGTCTTATGAGTAGTCCATGGTGTTTTACCCCCAACACTGGTTTAAATAGTGTTGCTGGGCTTAAGTTATTCATGTGTTAACACATTTATATGTATCTATCTATATATCTGGACTTCGCCCAACCCTAACCGTTCATAGTAGAAACTTTAAATTTTGCACACACACTCCCCTCAATGTGTAGGGAAAAATTTTTTGCTTTTTGATAATTTACCCCCCAAATAGGGTTTTAGAGGGGCGTTCAATTTTATCTATCTATGTATCCAGACTTTGACCAGTCCTAACTGTTCATAGTAGAAACTTGAAATTTTGCACACACACTCCCCTCAATGAGTAGGGAAAAAGATTTTTTTTGTTTCTTGAAAATTCCCCCATAAATAGGTTTTTAATGGGGGTTCAATTTACAATGTAAGTTTATGCCAAATTGATCCCTATTTGTGTCCAGCAGCATTCTCATGTTTTTTGAAAATTTGGACCATTTAGTGATCACTGTCCACCACCACAGTTTAATTTACAAGGTAAAAAGAAGCATATATAGGTAGCGGTGATTCATAATTTCCCTTGGAATGCTAGGTTTTCCTATGATTACTTGCAGTTTACAGAAATGGATGAAATTTAATAGCTATTAAAAGAGGACATGTTTTTTTTAAATGGGGTCATCAAAATGTTATCATAGAGGTTGGAAGGTGACCCTTAACACGGCTGCTGATAAGGCTCCACCTCAAACTAGAATCTATTAAACCTGATCTCTCCCTCACTAAGATAACCACAAGTCACTTTTTTAAACACTTCCCCAATATCAGTACATCTGGTGGTAAAGATCTACATCCATTAACCAAGTCAAAAAAAATAGAAACAATTTTTTAGTAAAGATCTATATCCGTTAACCAAGTCGCAAACAAATAAAAACAATTTTTTAGTAAAGATCTACATCCGTTAACCAAGTCGCAAACAAATAGAAACAATTTTTGGTAAAGATCTACACCCATTAACCAAGTAAAAAAAAAATAGAAACAATTTTTTGGTAAAGATCTACATCCATTAACCAAGTCGCAAAGAAATAGAAACAATTTTTGGTAAAGATCTACATCCATTAACAAAGTTGCAAACAAATATAAACAATTTTTGGTAAAGATCTACACCCATTAACCAAGTCATAAAAAAATAGAAATAATCTTTTGGTAAAGATCTACATCCATTAACAAAGTCGCAAACAAATATAAACAATATTTTTTTGCCAGTAATTTTTTGTGCTTTTAATTCGTTAGACCTTAACAATCTTCCTAGAAGTTGTAAGTTTTTAGAAGAAATGTTTTTTAAGTTTTTGCGAGGGGGGTTCTATTTACAATGTAACTGTATATTAAACTGGACCGTTACTTTCAGTCCGTTGTATGGAAGTAAGGCTACAAGCATGTTGTTACTTCTCTTGTGATGGTTGTTAAATAGGTTTCTGTACTTACATTAAGGTTTCTTGGTGAGTGGCCACGCGAGGGTGCGCATGTGTCCACCCGGGAGTGTGCAGGTGTTGCCCCAGGAGGGAATACTTTAAAGCCTCACTTCCATACACCGGACAGAAAGTCACAGTCCCGTTTACCATACAGTTACATTGTAAATAGAACCCCCTTCGTAAAACCTTAAAAAACATTTTTTCTAAAAACTAACAACTTCTAGGAAGGATTAAAAGCACAAAAATTACTAGCAAAAAAAGATTGTTTCTATTTTTTTCGCCTTGGTCAACGGATGTAGATCTTTACCAAAAATGGTTTCTAGTTTTTTTCGACTTGGTTAATGGATTAGATCTTTACCCATCTGGTTCTAACCCAGTGGTTCTTAACCTTTTTGCTTTATGCCCCACATCGACAGTCCACTCGGATAGTGTAATGGTTAAGCATGTCTGCCTCCAACGCAGAAGGTCCTGGGTTCGATTCCCAGTATGAGCAAAGAGTGTAGAAAACTCTTCATTAGGACAAATTTCCCTGTGCACTCAGCAGCTAATTGAGTACACTCTAAGCTGTGTGATTAGGGTGGAGGTATCGCTTCGGTGGACTTGTTTTAAATGGGGTCAGTGTGCTGACCAAGTTAATATATTACTTGGTATGTAATGGTCAGTTGGTGCAAATACCATGGATTATTGCCAACAACATTGACAAGTAACTCAGTGGTTCTAAACCTTTTTTGCTACATGCAGTGACGGAGCCTGGTCAAAGATTCTGGTGGGTGTCCAGGCAGTGTTGCCAACTCAAAGATTTTTTTCACATTAATCAACACCAAAAAGCACTAAATACACTGTTAGCTATTTTATGACCATTTAAATGGCTAAAAATGGCTACATTAGTCTAAATGGCTAAAATAGCCGTGTTTGTGGCATGCCCCTTGTATATATACACACACGTATTTCACATTTCCGATAAGTCCTGCTGCCGACACTTTGCAACATATGTATCTGAGTTTTGTCAAAATATAACCTTCTGGTGAGGTGACACGATTTTAATGAAATTTTTATGTTTATTTCTGTCTTCCAGCCAGACTAGCCTCACCCTACCCCCAACCCCATGGTTTTCTCTTTGTTTCTGCACAAATTACGAGGGTTGGTCTTGAAGAAGTTGGGGGTGTCTGGACCCCTCATTCCCCCCTGGCTCCGCAGCTGGCTCCATGCCCCACCTCAACAGCTCAAAAAAGTTGGTGTCCTCCTTATAATAATAAAACAAATTTAGTGTTGAAAAGGTTTAATAAAATAATGTTAAATTGAGAAATTTACAAAAACTTAGAGTTTTAAATCAAGGAAAATATCTTTAGAGAAACAAATTCTTGGTAATAAAAGATACTAATGTATGAACATTTGGTCACTTACTAAACCTTTTGCAATTTCTTTATTGTGTGAAATTTAGTAAGACCAACACATTTATCTCATCGCTTTTATAGCTCACAAAGTTAATGAGTTAAGCATTAGTTACTAAGGAATCTATAGTAAAATGAATAATTAATTCTCATTAACTAATAGACAACTAAAAATCTTTGAACAATTTCTTCATAACAACTTTTCTGTATTTCAATCGGGAGAACATTTCCAATTCCAATTGACTTAGATTAACTTCTTTTATGAAAACAAATTCAAACTGTAAAAATATATTTGTTTGCACAAAAATTGTATCAATTCTTTCCATTGATATCAAAACAAGAACAATAAGTTCAACATTGCATCCACCATCCGTGGTAGTAGTAGCAGGAGGATGGGAGGAGGAAGAAGAAGAAGAGCAAGTAGTCATTCTCTGAGTCAATTGATTCTCATACTTGTAAAATATTGTGTGTCCGACCGCCATGTGACCTATAGATAAAATTAATACACAAGAAACAATTCAACCTTTTAAAGTCTTGTCTATTAATTTTCACAAAATTGCAATGTGGAAATATTCTGCGAGTATTATTTTCAATAAAAATCGCAAATGGCCATTTTTGGCTTTTTTTTAAATACAAAACCTCGGACATTCTATTCTGACATCAAAGCAGCTGGTAAAAAAAAATTGATCAGAATAGATGTTCTTTTAATGACATCACACTTTCTCTTCTGACATAATACCAGCTGGTAAATAAAACACAATACCCCCTTCCTTCCTCTTTCTGTTGTTTAACTTGGAGAATATAGCGTTCTGTTGACCACAAACAATTTTTTTTCTTTTTTTCCCCCGTTTACTTTAAATAATGAAGTAGAATTTAACTTTGAATCTAAGCGAAAATAATAGTAAAAAAATTTGAAAAAAGGGGTCATTTCCTTCTCAATTTCCGGTTCTGAACAAATTAGACGTTTATGACAATGTACAATGATATACATTCTTTAAAATATTCCTTAAATCCAATTTTAGCTCAAATATTAAGTATGTCATGATTAAAAGAGAAAGTCTGTCTGTTCCCACTGTCATTATGGAGAACGTGTTGCCATAGATGACTGCCATCGACACACACTGGAAGAGCCAGCTGGTCTTGCACGGTTCGCTATGGCGTTGAGCAGCTATGGAGTCTATTTGGCAAATGAGCTTCAATGCCTTGGGGCCTATCAAGCCAGACATTTCAACCGCAACCAGTACAAACTCGTACCTATCGGTCAGTGAGCAATATTTGGCTGTCTTCCGCTCCTCGGCCTGACAATACCTAGCTCAATGGCCAATGAGATCAGGTTGCCGTTTGTGAAGGAATCACTGCAAGTGGCATCCCAAATTAGTGGTTTGCCGGATGAGAATGGGAAAATAGTTATCCTATCTGGGTGTCTACCATCTCCACGATCTAGGCCAATGGGCTCCAATATGGCGAGAATTCCGGAGGCGTTGAGTTCCCTTTTGAATGTCGTTGAGGGCGGCGTGGTGAGGAAGATGACCCATGCTGAGGCGAAATGAGAGGGGGTGGAGACCGAACTGGTTGATGGTTGCCCCACAGCGACAGCGGTGAGGTTTGCAGATGTGAAGACCAAGACGAAGAGCAACGCCAATGCGGATACAGTCATTATCTAGGAGAGTGCCAGCAGTGGGTAGTAGTAAGGCATTCAGCATCCCCACTGTGTGGCTGGGATGCAGTATGTAGACATGCCGCTTGCCGCTGGTCGCGAGAAGTAAGAAGGTGATTGGCCACTGCCTTGCACATAATGTCGTCCCATTTGTACTGTTTGGCTGTGGCATCTGGGGTGTCAAGACCGGCCTGAGTCCGGAACAGAACGACTGACTGACCGACCAACCGACCGAAAACTGTCTTATTGAGATGCGTTTGGACACATCTAAAAATACTATCACAAATATTTGTGCACTTCTCTGGTGTCTTCAGGAACCAATAAAACTTGTCGATTTAATTTGTTTCAATATGTTTTTGAGTTTTTTTTAATCCTTTCCCCTCACATGTGCTTCTTACAAAGTGGGTAAAGAAGGTGAGGAAATTTATTACTGCCAACAGGAACTAAAGTATAGTATCTCACTACAATCATAACTAGAAAGCACACTAACTAAAAACTGAATGAAAAAAAAATTTAGAAAAACCAAGGGATAGAACTTTGAATGTACAAATATTTAGTTACTTTCCTTGAAATTGAAATTTAGCCTTTTTATTAACAGGTCGTTTTTAACCTCTTTTCCAGTAGAAGAATAAAGATATCTCTCATTTAGAAACAATTTCCTGGACCCATCCTAAAACTTAATCACTTCTTCCATAGCCCATGGTCCACCCTTCCACATTGAAATCGAAATCCATTGTGAACTTTTGGAGATTTTGTGTGAACAGACATACAAACAGATGGACAGACAGACAAAAGTGAATACATATAGCTCTCACAACTTTATTGGCAGGTGAATTAACAAGGCCTAAAAACGTAGTGGGGTAATCTTTGCTTGGACGTACATAAACCTATGGCAGTGGTTAACTAGTATATAAGGATTCCAAAAGTCGAACAAAGACTCAAAAAATATAGTTCTTTATTAAACATATACTGTTTAATAACAACAAATTGAGCTGTTAGGCCTTTGAAATCCAGACCATATGTTAAAAAATATGATTAAACAACATATTCATCAAACATTAATGCAATAATGAAATTAAAAGCCTGTCTTTTGTTCTTTATCAGATTGTGCTCCATGAATTCGTCAAGGTACGATGGAAACAGTGCATCCGACATGCCAAACAGACGTTTTAATAAAGAACAAAAGACAGGCTTTTAATTTCATTATTGCATTAATTTTTTATGAATATGTTGTTTAATTATATTTTTTAATAAAAAAATTATACCTTTTGGGGCCTCTGTATGACTTTTTGAGCCTTTGTATTCTGTTTAAACACTGCCATAGGTTTATGTACGTCAAAGCAAAGATTACCTGTAGTGGATATTTGAGATTGAAGATGAATATCTTACTAAAACAATGGTGGCCTCTTTTATAGGAGAAAACCTTCAAGCTTCAGTTACAGCTATGGATTAAGTCAATTTTTCATTTTTTCATTGTTCCTGTAATAGTCTACCACAAGTTTTTCTGAGAATTAATAGAAAACAGAAACATTAACAGAAGTATGTGTAACACGTCCATAAAATGATTTAAATCTTTTCGATGTCAGCCAAAGCTTTGGTCAGAATCAGTAATTTTCACTTGTCTTTAATACCACTAAACAATGTTATTAACTGTTATTAAAAAGGGCTTTCTATGATGAAGTCTTATCTAAAGAAAGGTTATATATTTTCATTTAAGTATTATGTATATACTAGCATTCCAAGGAAAATTATGAATCTCCGCCACCTGTATATGCTGTGTTGGTTGTATAAGATTACAATTTAAAAGACAATGCCTTATTGAGAGATTTTTTACTGGACTTGAACACCAAAAACTAGCAGCAAAATTGTTGTTGTCAAACTCAATCATTGTCAA
>VCCN01005748.1:911924-922573 GCA_006491835.1 Architeuthis dux
AAAAAAACCCTGAAAGGCGAAAATGAAACTTTTAAAATTTAAAAAAAAAATCCTAAGTTTTATTTATTCTTTAAAACTTTAAGAATATTTATTTTGTCTTAGATTCCAAATGCATCTTATTAGATTTCTATTATAAACATTTGATGGTAGATGTTATTTAAAATGTTTTTTCTTTCTTTTTGAAACATAATTGTCATCTGATGCAAGTTTTAAAACTTATACCCGAAACATGAGGCATTCAAACAAACAAAACAACTAAAAGAAATATGCTTGAGATACGATAAAGACGTCTAAAATATTTACTACTACTGTCGATCAAACTCTATTATTTATCTACACAACGAAACGGATAAAATAATTAGATGTAGATAAAGTGATTTGATGTTTAATTCAGGCATTTGTTTTTTGGGCGGGAGAATTCAGCTGGGACATTTCTATAGTTATTACCAATGTTGCCAAGTATGATCTATTTATCGCTTTAAAAAAAGGCTAGAATCGGATAAATTCTTTCATTTCCAGCTAACTTTATAGCTAAAAATGTTATGTACATACTCCATTTAAAGCCCACTTATCAAATAAAATAACTATACACTAAGACTCGGAACAAATTATTAATAAAAATTATACATTTACATTTATTAAACTTAATGATTTTTATTTTAAATGGCCAGATTTTCAGCTATCATAGATTTTTATCGGCTAAATCGGAAAAGAAATCAGCCATATCTAGCCGGAATATGGCTGATTTGGCAACGCTCGTTATTCCAAGATTTTAGCAGCTGATGAGAAGTTAGAACTTAAACGTTATAACTTTAAGACGGTTTAGTTTTAAGTTTATTAACTAAAACGTCTAATTTTTTTTTAGTATTAAGTTGTAATTATTTATTTTATTTAAAAATAACTTTTTCATTAATAAGAAGCTTTGGGATGTACTTAAAGACCTCCAAATTATTTTTTCTTTAGTCATTACGTACGGGATTGTATTGATGAAACTTTTCAGTTACTTTAAGAGTGTGTGTGTACAAGTTCTGGTAGAAGAACATCACCAAGTTTAATACTCTTAATTTTCAAGTATTTGGTAAGTACTAAGTGTATTTTTTTCCCTGTATTTTTCTGCTTTTAAACTCCTAGATAAGCGATTTTTTAAAGTTCTAATTTTCATAAATAACGAACGATCTACAATAGGTCCTCGTTATTACGGCGGTTGTATGACGTTTCGACTACTATCGTTTTGTTTTTAAAGGCGAAAATGACTAACTTAACTAGATGTAATGCACGAATCCACTTCTTCCTCTGTTCTGTCCCGTTGCCAGATATCTTGATAAAATGTCTTGTCACTGGCATACCACAATGGTTTACAGAGTAGAGAGTGGGTAAGTTAGTAATTCGGCCAACCTGCCCAGGCACTGTTGTGGTGTAATTGTTAGCAAGAAGTCTTCGCAAACCATTACTATTGAGAAGTGCGTTTCGTTCTCACTGGGTTCTTTATGCTTGTGGCCGTGTGCCAAGACTAAGAGATACTGATACTTAATAAATAACTACGTACCCAGACATTAGCCGCAAAAAGCTGTTACCTCCATTGCCAACCTTGACAGGTGCCAGCAATATGCTATTTTCCTCCTATTCTCATATTTTATTCTCCTTTCCCCATAACACTCATTTCAATTCTATAACTTGGATTTGTATGATCTTGTAATGAAATGTTTTTTATTTGACACATTTCAAGATTTTAAATCAACATTTGATTGCCAAGTGCTCTAAATAACATAGGCACTACTTATTGAACTAAACCTAAAGGAAATATCAAGACAAAACAAGTTTCAGAAAGGTATCGTCTATAATTTTGAGAAGAGTCATTAACATTCAAAGAGTTTTTTTTTTTTTTTTTTTTTTTTTTTTTTTTTGACAATTGAACTCTTTCTTTGTTATTTATGTTGTTCCAACAATGTTTCAGCAATTCCATTCTACAGCCTTCTCCAGGTAGACTATCCATATTTGAAACTGTCAACATAGGTTTCTTCAGTTTTAAGTTGGTTTGGCTGGTTGGCTGTCTATGTATGTATCGCGTGTACAGGCCAATGGAGCTAGAGGGCTGAAATTTGAAACATTTACTCCTTATTATGTTTAGAAAAACCTTTTTTCAAAATCCACCCCTAAATACTTTTTAGTGTGGGTTCAATGTAAGTTTATGCTAAATTGATCCCTTAGTTTATGTCCACTTGTTTTGTTTTTTTAAAAATTCATACTTTTTCAGTGCCCAACAAAAGGCGAAGTAACTTATTCATTGGTCACCCCCATTTACCAATTTTTCTAATTGATTACCCCAACACGCCATGCTGCCAAAAGCTGTTGGCCAGTGTCGGTTTCTATTGAGTGACTAACCAGACTTGTAATATTTAATGTCTGCTGTTTTTTGCTTTACACTATCAGAAAAGGAGACCCTCTCTCTTCATATGGATAGTACACCTGAAGAAGGCTGTAGAAAGGATTGGCTGAGACGTTGTGGGAACAACAAAGAATGAGTTCAATTGTTTGATAATCCCTTTGAAAATTTCAGAAAGAATAAATTCTTCAACTCCAAATTTGATTTAGATTACCTGACGCAAAAATGCCAATTTTAAAAAAAATACCGTTTCGGCATGAAATACGTCATTTCACACTGAAAAGTGTATTTTTTGAGTATTTTTTTTTTTTTTACAATGGTTGATGTGCCATTGAAGAGTAAGATTTTGTTTAATGGCACATCAACCATTATAAAAAAAAATACTAAAAAATACCCGTTTCGGCATGAAATACGTCATTTCACTCTGCAAAGTGTATTTTTTGAGTTTCTTTTTTACAATGGTTGATGTGCCGTTGAAGAGAAAGAGTAAGATTTTGTTTAACACATCAACCATTATAAAAAAAAACTCAAAAAATACCCATTTCGGTGTGAAATGATGTATTTCATGCCGAAACGGGTTTTTTTTAATAATGGTTGATGTGCCGTTAAACAAAATCTTACTCTTCAACTCCTGCTTGTACCAAGGATAGAATATAGAACCTCTCAACATCTAATCCAGCCTCTCACTACTAAGCCATATCCACAAATATACTAGTTATCATACCAAGTAGTTTAGCAGCAGATTCGGGGTGGTTGGGAATTAGATGGTTCGTGACAGGATCACCTTGGCGACAAATCAATTAACATATTACATGGGCTGAACAATGATTTGGATGTGTCATCAAAGGAATACAAAAGTATGGAGATTGGCGACTAATCCGATGTGTGTGTATAGATAACACTAATAAAGCTTTCCTAGAGTCTGGGCTTAATTAAAATATTATTTCTCTCTTTGAAGCAAAGTCAGTTGTTGCGGTGACCGCTTTGAGTTTAATTATTTTGAGATGGTGATAGTAACTATCATCCTAGATAAAAGACTTCTAGCTAGACCAGTGGTTCCCAACCAGGGGAGGAATTTGGGTAGTCCAATGGGGGGGGGGGAATAAGGCTATTAGGTACTCTATCTGGTGCCTGTTTCCCCCATATAGGTCTTGTTATTCTGAACATTTTGATGCCTCATTTGTCTCTCTACTCCTATTAGTTCACTAATTATGATTATTTATTCATTTGCGGACATGCCGCAAACACTTACAAAAAATGGCCTTTTCAACACCCTATAAAACTGAAAAGCCATCATTTTTTTAATATGTAGACATTGTGTTTTTATTTTATACAAAACTGAAGATTTATTTTTCTACTAGGTGATATTGGTTCCAAAGACATACATTAAAAGAGGAGGTATCAGCAATCATTTATTTATAGACACCTTTTATTTTGACCACAGTAAAAAAACTGTCACAGCATAGTTTGGGCACTGTAAACACATTAAATTGAAAATTTGCTGTAAAATTGCTTGTCAAACAGTGACAAATAAGACACCAACAGATTCAGAATTGGACATTCTTTATTATGGCATGCATAACAGTTTTGTATTAGTCAACATTATGGAGAATGAACATTTGTGAAACAGGGAAAAATTAGTGTTACTGCGTTTTCTGCACTTCTATCTATAAAGTCGAAGGCTCGAAATAAGCTCCAAGTTTAGAATGATTTAAGATCTGCTCACTCACTAATAGACCCACAAATCGAAGAACTAGTAGCACAAGAACAGAGATCACATTGATGTGTATATCAGTTACAATAGCAGAATTCTTATTTCGTTTTGTAATGAATTGGAATTTCAAATGATGTGTTCTAATTATTTTTGCTTGCTTTCTTCGAGTAACAAAACCACAGCAGCAGCTGTACAATTATAAAATTAAACTAATTCTTAGTATGAAGTTGTCTAATTATACGTAAAATAAAGTTATTTGAAATTATTCTTTGTTGCAACTTAATAAATGGAAGGGTGGGGAATACTAGTTATATTATTGACAAAAGTGAGGAATGTCTCTAAAAGGTTGGGAACCACTGAGCTAGACTATCTGCTAAAATATTCACTGAAAATATTATTTGATGTCTATGCCAAAACCTGGGATTGAATTGGAGATTAATCGTCTATTGATCTCATCTCTATAGTAAAAATCAATAAGGGCCCTTTCTTTCTTTAAGTCTGTTCTCCTAAAACTTTAAAATAATATATACAGAAGTCGTTTATCATATCGCTTGTTCCCAAACACTTTATTTAAAGTGGTTTAACAAGCCTGACAGTCAGACCATAGATGTGCTTCTTTTATTTTTGTATGTGAAGATCTAGCAAGGGAAGTGTTGCCATTTTCTAGTTTACTTCTAAAATTGTATCAAAAACACTTAAAACACCTAGAAACATCTAGATTATCCATATATATATATATTACATATTATTAATAAATTAAATGTAACTTTAATCTTCAACATTTATTTCATTAAGGTATCACTTTCTTTATTAAAAATATTTATTTTATTACTATAAATTAAATAAAGATATTACTTAGTTTATTAAAAAATCATCGAAATAGCAATTTCTGACATCTAGATTAAATTATTTTTTTAAATAGGCCAGACTTTCGGCTATTGTAGATTTTTATTGGATAAATAGGAGAAAAAAATCAGCCAGATCAATCCGATTTGGAATTTGGCAACACAGGGTTGTCTACAACGGAACGTGACTTTTCAATCGGGTTCATGAAAAACCATTTTGTTGTATTCTATGGCTCCCCAACCCCCTGTACAGTTAGTGGTTTTCAGTTGAAGATCAAGACAAAATTGATGACAGCTTGTTTGTTTGATAATGTGAGAACAAATGAATTTGACAAAACAGATGTTTGCTACTCTACAGATTTATGTAATAAAGTTTTTTTTTTTTTTAAAGATTTTCTACCTCTAAAGTATAGAGAACTCTTGTTGCTATAAATAACAAACCATACTTGCCAACACTGAGACAACCACTAAAAATTCTCATTCACTAAGTTAAACTTGTATTTCTGTTTAAAGCAATGAATGCAAAAACTGATCATGCAGGAGAACCTATGCTTAAGCATAAGACATTGTCACTTAAATAATTCAGAAGATTTTATTTCAGTGAAAATGTTTTTGTGGTCATGAGAAAATTTTGATTCAGTTGGTGATTAGAAATAAATATTTGATTCAGTATGTTTTAGTTTGCTTTCCTTTCCTTTACACTAGTCATCTAGTAAGATCCTCCTGGGGTGGGTAAATGAATTTTCTTTAGATAAATTGGAGTTTGACTTTTCTTTTTCTGCTATAACTGTGATGATGATATTCTACTTCTACCTAATTTGAAAATGTGTATATATAAAAAAAAGGTAACGTGTTTCTTTTTCTTTGTTTTGTTTAACGGCACATCGACCCTTGGTGGGTCATTTAGTGCGCAATTCAGGAGGAGGGGGGGGGGTTCCCGTGACTAGAGACTTGAGAGAGGAGAATCCCAAATCCCTGTCACTGAGACAGATGCCACGTGGACCGGGATAAAGGGGGGTAAGGGGTGAGATCCCAAAAGCTGCTCAGGATGAATCCTGAGCATACTAATGGTGATTGTCTCCCGACCAGCTGGCCAAGATATCCTGCGCAACTTCTCCCAGGACGATACCCGAGCATGCCACAAGGACCCCCGAAGGGCTGTGGTTCTCTGAACTTCGAGACCATGGTGGCTTCAAAGAACAGATACTAGGTAAAGTGTTCGTCTCCCATTGGAATATAAACGGCTGGTGACAAAGTCCCGGTTTCTTTTGCATGGATCAACTTAGTGATCCTTGCAAGTTTCAATACCAGGACTTTATTCTCACAAGTTTTATGACCACCCCTTGACAGGATACAAATCCCCGAAGGTATATCACCACCCTAATCACACTGTTTAGAGTGTACTCAATTAGCTGCTGAGTGCACAGGGAAATTTGTCCTAATGCACTCTTCACTCATACCAGGAACCTTCTGCATGTGAGGCAGATGTATTAACGATTACACTATCCGAGTATATATGTATGTATGTGCTTCATTAAGAGCAAATATTTTTTTTATATAAAAAGAACCGACACTTTGCCAATATCTCAAATCTGTTTTTTATTAGATGAATTTATGAATCCATATTATATTTTTTTATGACTACTTTTTACCTTCCAACATTTTACTCGGGCTGATATCCCCCTGGTAGTGAGTAAATAGCATTGATCGGAAAATAAAGAATAAGCCTTTGTTGGGATTCAAACCCACATCTCCAACAGCCTGCTTTACCAATTAATCTATTAAGACTCAACTGGGAGCTAAATTCCATATAACACCCTTAAACCTATCCTTTTTTTATGATCGGCAGCCATGTTTGATTACATTTGGGTAGTTTCAGTATTTTATTACATTTTTCTGTTTTTCTTGTTTTTTCTATTAGATGAAGTATTTATAAATCATTATTATTTAAAAAAATGTTATGACTACTTTTTACCTCCATCTTAATTCAGTAATTGCTCAAAGCAAAAAGATGCGATGGTGAGTAACTAATAAATTAAAATGAAGGTAAAAAGTAGTCATAAAAATAGTTTATCTAATAGTCCATAAGTGTTATGCAAGAAGGCTTGAGTGGATGAAATTCTCGGTAAAGATCTACATCCGTTAACCAAGTCGAGAAAAAAAAATAGAAACAATTTCTTTTCACCAGTAATTTTTTGTGTTTTAGCTTAGTAGATAATTTAAAGGATACCTAACCTTGGAGTAATGATTAGCAAACTGGTCTAGTAAATCATTACTACTGAGAAAGAGTTTGATCCTCACCGGGTGTAACTCTACAGGGTGTTAACCATCGTTCTCACTAGCCATTTAATGTTCAATTCCCTGTAGAAACTTAGTTCCAATTTCACAATTAAACTGATCTGTTTTGATCATTTTGACCCATTTTAGTGTCTTTTTGGCATCTTTTTGACCCCTTTTCAGTGTCTTTTTGTCCATTTTTAGCTTTTTATAAAATACAAAAATGCAGACCTTGGAAAACTTCCCAATCCTCTAAAAATGTTGGGGAAATCAAATTCCTGGCTAGCACCCTGCCCTCTACTTATGGCCTTGTAGCCTCTTCAACAATTCCATTTCCTGTGCTGTTGACCATTACAACAACCCAAACGCTTTCTTTATGCATTTTATTTATTCATTTATTTTCTTATTATTCTTGCCAGGAACTTGTTCTTTGTTCCGATCCGTGCTGTTAATTTATTCACTCGCTACCGAAGGGAAACCGGCCTGAGTTTAGTTGATTTTCATTATGCATCTTATAGTTATTTTAAATAATGCGTAATCAAATATTTTGTGGTACTAGATAGATAGATAGATAAATGAGGAGTATATTGTGGTTGTAAGCAGGGCTGTGGAGTTGGACACAAAACATCCAACTCTGGCTTTAAAGTGGCTAAAATTGGCTAGATTTTTCATTACCAGCTATGTTATTTAATTATACTTTTTAATAAAAAATATACTTTGTTGAACCTTTTAATACTGTGTTTAAGTACCATTTACATCCGTATAACCAAGGGTTACACATTTTTTAAAATAGAAAAAAAAAATTTGCAAGTAATCTTTTGTGCTTTCAATCCATAAGACTTCTGTTTTCTCAGGAAATTTGTCAGTTTTGAAAAGTTAATTTTTTTTTTTGTAAGGTTTTGCAGAGGGTTTATTTACATTCAGGCAGGCCTTCCACAGGAAGTAGCTCGAAAACCGACCTATTGAGCGGGTTTTCAAGTAATGTTACAATTTGCATTTACTCGGAGTTGGAGTATTTTTACCGACTCTAGTCAGTAAAATTTTTCTGACTCTGACGCCCTGGTTGTAAGTAATGTAAAGGAAAGTATGATACAGTAATATATTTTGGTAGTAGTGTTTTTTTTTTTTTGTGTGTATGTGAATCTCAAGGTCAATATTAGGTTAGTGAGTCCTGGCGTGGTTTTGAGTTTCTGTTCAGATTGTTTTTTTTTTTTTGTTTTTTTTTGTTTTTTTAAAAATTTAGTTAAATTCATATTCAAACATTTTGTGTCAGATCTTTTTTTTAAAGATTTGATTTAAATACAGGGTGTCCCGTAATTATCTCTTTACACGTACGGGGGAGTAACTTCGTGTTGACTAGGCTTGATCGCGGAGGAATTGAACGTTGCTTTTACTCTTAGGTGCCTAGTCAATACAAAGTTACTCCCTGTACAATGTATACATAAGGAGATAATTACGGGAAACCCTGTGTTTGTTTGGTGAAGACTGTGGATAGCTTGTTCCAGATAGGGGTGGACCTGTCTGAGAAGTGTTTTCTGTTTGAATTTGTAGCTTCTTTCTTAGGGATGGCCGTAGCATTTTATCTGGACAAATGCTGCACCTAGTCTTGGTCAATGGTGTCTGTATATATGAGGAATTTAATCTCAAACAGGACAATATTTGGTTAGTTAGGTCAACCTATTGAGTCCCTCTCTGTGGTTTTGAGTTTCTGTTCTGATGTTTTTGTTAGTTCGAAAATTCATATTCAAACATTTGGTATCCAATGTCAAAAATTCATATTCAAACATTTTGTGTCCGATGTCTCTTAAGATTAGATTTAAACATGTTTGTTTGGAGAAGACTGTTGCATCTGGTGGCTTGTTCCAGATAGAAGTGGATCTGTTTGAGAAGTGTTTTCTGACCCCAGTGGCTGTTTGTATTTGTAGCTTCTTGTTGTGCCGTCTGGTTGCACTGCTTAGGGGTGGCTGTAGCATGATTTTCTCGTCCTCGTGGTTTAGTTGGGAGTTGAAGATGGCAATCGCATTATTTCATCTGTCTGTTTTTATTTTTCTTTGGCAATTTTTTTAATAATCTTCCAGTTTGTTAGATTTGTCAAAGCTTCACTAGAGCCCCATTAAAGAACATTTTGAGAGCACGTTTCTTAGTCTGTCCGATACCAGCATCTTATGATGCTGGACAAGGGGTTGGACTTTTCCAGTTTGAATTCAGAGTTGTCTGTTTCCTAGACTGGCTGCCAATCAAGGCTGAACAGCCCAGTCTACCCTGCTATTTACCCATAGATGGGAGTAGAAAAGATGGATTCATGCCTTTCCCAAGGGAAACGCAATCTGTCCCAGCTGGAGTTTGAACCCTGTTTGCTGATTCCATTTCCCATGCTGCTAACAATGAGGCCACCTGCACCTAATGAAGTAGAATGGTGAAATAGAAATTTTATTCAAATAATTGAACTCCTTTGTGTTGTTGATATTAACACGTTTCAGATGATCTGTTCTCCATCTTCGTCAAATGTATAATCTGTAAGAAAAGTGGAAAAACCTTATTTCACCCGGAAAATGGACAGATGAAAAGGTGGTCATTAATATACTAACTAGATGAGTCGATTTCAGCAGCGTTAGATAGTCAAAACTATACTGCCACCCCATGTACCCAGGCGATTTCAAGCTATACAGTGTTACGTCGCCAGTGTTACATCTTTGATGTTTGTTTGTGTGTTGTGTGTTTGGTTTCAGTTTTAACTGTGTTGGTTAAATGCGTTTGGTTCAAACCGTATTTAGCTGTGTTTAGAAAAAGAGATGAATAAACATTGTCTGTGGTCAAAGAGGCCTTCCCAGTTCCTGCATCCAGGCCGAAAAACGGGGGTGGGGTAGCTTGCTTTGGCGTGTTTATTGATATTAAGCATACGTATATAAATACATATATAAACATGACACACGAGGGCGTTCCCCAACATCTTATATGCTAATCAAAGAAAGCTGTGCAATATTAAAATCCATACTAGCCTGACTTTTATGCACTTGGTCTGGATTATACACCTGAGAAATTTTGAATGTTTATAACTCTTCGCAAAGTTATAGGCAATAGAGTAAAATAGAAGTAGTTAATCAAGTAATACAGGTGTAATAAAAACAGAATTTCATCAAAAGACTTGCTTAATACGACTAGAATATTAAATTTCTTCAATTTGCAATCAAACATATTTTCTTCTTCTTCTTTTGCTTGAATAAATCACAAAGTTCAAAATGTGGCTGCTCGGTTAGTTTTGAAATGTAGGAAATGCGAGTCAAATAGGACGGACATTATCATCCTTCATTGGCTTAGGGATAGAAGAAAGAATAGGGTTTAAAGTTTTAATTACAGCATTCAGTTGTCTGCATGATATGTGCCCCCCCCCCTATGAACTCTGTGCTCTTATTAACATCTGAGATTTAGA
>VCCN01005748.1:1105668-1116682 GCA_006491835.1 Architeuthis dux
CACACTTGTTTTTTGAAAATTCAGACTTTTTAGTGATCATTGATCACCCCCTTTTTCCAATTTCTTAATTGATGGATTATCACAACATGCTGCCAAAAGATGTTGGTTATGTGACAGTTTCTATTGAGTGACTAACCAGACCTGTTTTATTAGCATCATAAAACCACCTACCAGAGTGAGAAGAAATCTTCTTTTTTTTTTTAAAGTAGTTTTCTATATTTCATTTATTCCTTTGCAAAACAAATGGTTGTCCATCTATCATGTTGCAATATTCTTTCTTATCAAAGAACTGTTGTCAAACTCCAGGACAAAGTCAGGAGTTGACTTTGCTTTCCTACCACAACAAGAACAATCCTCACCAAGATTAGCGGTGTAAACTGATATGTAAAATCCCCATACCTTGACCGTGAGTTGAACTCACAACTTGGTGATTGCTAGGCTGGTGTCTTTCTGACTGAACTCAATTGACAAGTCTTAGATATTAAGGAAAATTTCTCATACAGATACACATTGGCTTATTTCATTCTAATAAATAAATATAGAAAAAAATTTAGTTCCAGTCATTTAGTTGACAACTGATATCACCTCTCACCAGTTAACCCTTTGATGCATGGGCGGGTCCAGGGGGGGGATACATTTGCCAACTTCTCACTGAGGGTGACAGCCGTTTGAAAGTTGAAACCAATATAGAGGCCGGGGTCACTATGCAACAGCTATGGGATAGTCACAGCTTCAGCACTTCCTAGTTGCTTAACTGACAACCGACATCTTGATACGTTTTTACTTGCACCCTTCCCATGAAAAGTGGCAATGGCCACCCAGGCTTTGATGCTTTGCAGGTGTGTGCATTTATCTTTCATGGGGTCATTTTCACCCTTGGCATGTTTGTGATTTAATTAGCATATCCCCCCCCCCCACACACCGCACATCTTACGGTCCCAGCCAAAAGTTACTTTTTTCATAGTCATACCCAAACCTCAGGAAGGTGATCTATGCTAGGCATGATAGCATGATTCTATGCATAACTGCCTGGTCATGCAGCTATTAAAGAAAACCTGCCTGAGCCAGTCTGCCTGCCTGGAAATATCTGTATGTCCGTAGTCATAAATCTTTGTATCCTGTCATCCCTCGTTCTCTCTCGAATATTTGGAAGAGCGGCGGAAAAAAAAAAAGAAATTGGCTAGATCTAGCTGTTGGTTGGATCCAGTTTGGTTTGGAACCACAGACTTAACACATCACTATCCATAGCTGGCAGGCAGCTAAAGATAGTGAACCAGCCTGCCTGGAAATATGTGTATATCCATAGTCATAAGTCTTGATATCCTGTCATCCCTCGTTCTTGCTCGAATATTTGGAAGAGCGAAAAGAAAGAAAGGTTGATGTGTCAAAATTGCCTACAGAGGCCCAACACCTGCCTGGGCACATTTTCCCACGTGCCCAGATAAAATGACCTCCGCTAAGCTGTAATCTGAACTCCTGTATATGACTACTGAATGAAGTGTATAAATTATACTTTGCATAAAATAGTAATTAAACAAAAGTATCATAAATAATTGAAAGATATACGGTAATGACAACAATGGTACCAGTATTTTCGCTTTCCACAAATGACTTTGACTTTAAGGAAATATTATTCAGTGACAAAAGAAAAGTGCTGAGACTGTAATCTTATGTTCTTTTTTTTTCTCAAATCTTTGCAAGTCATAATTGGGGTGCGTCCTTGAGGCAGCGGTAAGGGGTGGGTACCACATGTTTTTATAGGGGGATTCTATTGAATACTGTTCTCTGCTAACCCTTTAACGATCCAGCTGCTAACCCTTTAATGATCCAGCTTGAGCCTTTGGTTTCTCATTCATTATACCAGAGCATTGGGTACACTGTAATGTTTCTTAAGGAACCTTATATGCAAGTGAATATATTATTTGCTACATCACAGAAAGACAATCCGACTAGACATTGTAATGCAATATAGCAACTGATCAAAATTGTTGAGGTGGAATTTAGAGCTGGTAATTTTGCTCCGACTCTTCTTGTACATATAAAATAGTTAACCTCCATATGATATGCATATGATATCTTTAATCACCATCCTGCCAAAGGAGGCTATGACATTACTAATTTAGTCTCAGATATCATGGAGAACCTCTTCACTACTTGGGAGTGGTGGTTGTTGAGATATCTCTCTAGAAATGTCTTTGTTCTTGAAGGGGGGAAAGGCTGACTAGATAACAGAAGAAGAATTGCTTTGTCCTGGATCGGCTTACTCTGGCAGTGAATCAGATTCATAACAATTTGCAGACAGTGATGAAGGCAGTGAAAGCAATGAATGTCCTGCAGTGGCTGACATGATATCAAGTGAGAATTTTCTTTATTCAGGGTTTTCTTATTCTGGCAGTGAATTGAGATAGTGATTCAAAACAATTTGTAGATGCTGATGAAGGAAGACAGTGAAAGCAGTGACTATCCTGAGCGGCTGACAAGATATATTGCCAGTATGACGTCAGTTAGAAATATCCTGGTTCCAAGTGGTTAACTATACTTCCTGCTTGCAAGAATGTTTCATTGAACAAAATATTTTTTTCAACTTAGGAATGATAAAATATTTTTGTATTATTACAGTTAGAGACCGTCAACTAGAACTGTCAACATAGGTTTCTTCAGTTTTCTGGCTGGCTGGCTATGTATGTATGACGCATACAGGCTGTACCAATGGAGCTAGAGGGCTGACATTTTCAACATTTACTCTTTATTATGACTAGGAAAAACTTCTTTTTTTTTTTTTCTTCTTTTTTTTTTTTTTTAAATTCCCCCATAAGCTTTTAGGGGGGGGGGGTTTGCAATGTAAGTTTATGCTAAATTGATCCCTTAGTTTGTGTCTGTGCTTGATTTTGAAAATTCAAACTTTTATAGTGATCATGGCCTAACAAAATTTTTTAATTGATCACCCCAACACAGTGCTGCCAAAAGACGGATGGTTTCTATTGAGTGACTAACCAAGCCTGTTTTCATATACTATTTATAATCTAAAACTGCTTTAATCAAATATCTTAGAATATTGTTTCACATAAATAATAAATGTTGTGACATTAATTATTTAAAAAACAAACTTTGCAGAGATTTACATATATGTACTTAATAATAATAATAATACCACCAACAACATAAATAATAACAGAAAAGAAGAGGTGCGTGCTCATCAATATAGCAATACCATCTGACAAAAACACTTCCGTGAAAGTGACCTAGAAACCGAAATCAACAGGATGTGGGACATGACAACCACCGTAGCACCCCCAATAGGGCCCCAGGACCATACTTTGGGCCCGGCACTACAGGATCAAAACATTGATGAAGAACAACAACTTAATGTTGTCTATAAATATAATTTCATACACTTGCTGCTGCAAAAAACAGCTGTGTGATTCCAGGACAAATCACCCAATGGACAACACCATCACCTCTTCGAACATCACATAGGGGTAGATTTGGGCAAAAGACACCATTCCCAAGTTTTTAGCTAAATCTGACCAACAGTTCCAAAGTTACGAGTTGCGGCCATTTGAGGTCAAGCGTTGACTTCACATTTTTCAAATTGTCATAACTTTTTTCCTGTTTTTGATGTAGGAGGAAAAGAAAATTTGAATAACAAATGAATATTTGGGGTCACCATTTGACCTCTCGGATACTGGATTTCAGAAAAATTAATTTATGATAAAAATGTTCCCCCTATCATTTCTATTATAATCAACCTTAAAAAGTTTGTATATAGGCTTCGTTAATGCAGCCAGGCACAAAATAAGTGACCAATTTAGAAATGATGAAAATAAGTGACCAATTTAAAAATGATGAAAAACCTTTTGTTAAAGAAATATTGGGTGGAATGTTGGTTTTTTTTGTTTGTTTTTTTAGTAAGGGGTTCAATTTACAATGTAGGTTTACTACATTTTAAATTGAACCCCTTACTAAAAAAAAACAACTTTCCACCCAATATTTCTTTAACAAAAGGTTTTTCATCATTTTTATTGATTTATTCCAATATTTTTGAAATTTTTAAAATGCATATTTTTTATTCTTTCTATATCGTGATTCGACAAACTTATATAACAATATTATAACAAGGATGAATAATTAAATATATCGAAATGATGAAAAAAATATTTACCAGCTGTATTTTTCATATTTTATTTATTTATTTTTTTTTTTGTTCATGTAAATTGGCCACTGTTTAAAATTATCTGCACTGCAGATGACATGACTTTTCTTTTGCACGGCGCATATGTCATGCATTTTAATCTTGTTTATTTTTTCCACTCAAATCTATGTGTACTGAATTGTCCCTGCAGTAACCACAGAAAATTTGGTGGGCATAGCCCTGGCTGTTCTTGATAAATCGCCAAAAACTTGTCTACCTATACTGGGTTCATATGCAGTCAGTGCTAAAACATTACCTTGATTATTGTCTTGCCGTGTTACTATATATTTAATCATTAAAGTGAATTAAAGTTCTGCTGAAATCCTACCCATGATATCATGGATCAGCAGCTAGTTTATAGTTAATATGCAAACATTACCATGCAAAAAGTAAGTAATTGTGGTTTTACTTTGATGTATGGAGAAATTTACCAGAAACTCCTACAGCCATCATAACACTGGAAAACAACCTTGGAGACTGGGAATGTCGGATCGTCCTTGTACAATGAGCCTCCCTCTTTAAAACCATTTATGCACAGGTTGCTATGCAAATCTCTGCACAGCCACAGACTTCATCAAAACAATAGGGAAAGTAAATCATTTTTAGTTTATAATCAGGATGGTTCTATCGACTGGACACATCAATGTAAGCTGGAAATGTATGAAGATATGCGAGAACAATATATGAGGCATGTCTGCACGATATCGCAATATATTTCTTATCAAAGTCGGATACCGAGGGTTTGTTGTCCAGTCGACCTCAATGTACCTGGCTAGACACGGATTATCATCGACAGAGAAAGGGAGGCTCCAAGATCAGTCAGAAGCTGCATCTGCGTGGTTGGCCTGGGTTAGGGGTAATGAGGCTGCATCCAGGGTCGTCATCTGATTATGGCTTTATTGGAAGCACCGCTGCTATTTTTGCAGCAGTAGTTGTATAAATTTTATTATGTAAAAAATATTGCAACCTGGTATTACTCTTATAGGTATCTTAGTAATTTTCATCAGTTTCTCCAAATGAGCTTTAAGATTAACAAGAATTCCAAGGGAAATTATGAATCACTGCCACCCATATATGCTTCTTTTTACTGTGTGAATTAAACAGTGGTGGTGAGCAGTGATCACTTAAAAGTCAAAGGTTTTTTTTAAAAAGTGAATGCTGCTGGACAGAAACTAAAGGATCAATTTGGCATACACTTACATTGTAAATTGAACCCCCCCTAAAAAGCTGTTTTGGGGCGATTTTCAAAAAACAAAACCATTTTCCCTACTCATTGAAGGGGGTGGGTGCAAAATTTCAAGTTTCTACTATAACTGGGCAAAGTCCGAATACATAGATAGATGGGTCTGGTTCATACCGAAAATTAGCTTGACGAAAGTCGGTCTGACTGAACGTTGATTGGTCACTTTTTTCAGAGTGTGCTATTTACCATAAACACTGGCTAATTGTGTTTTTCTAAAATTACTGCAATGGGGTTATGTTAATGTTTACAATTGATGAAAACAAAAGCATCTGTTGTAAATCTACTATTTATAACATATATCGCCTAAAAGGATTTTATTTACATGATTTATGAAAAGTAGAAAAAGGATTTATTGCTGTAGATTATTAGACTATTTTAACATATTTTGGCAAAAATTGAAATTCTTAAATGTAAATTTTAAAAATAAATGGTAGTGGTGATTAATATCATGGCTTGCAGCATTGGTGGTTCCAGTAAATAAGTGGTAACGTATGGAATATAAATTTTGGTATGTATGTTGGTATATGAAATATAGATTTTGTGACGTTGGTATATGATATATAAATTTTGGTATATATGTTGGCATATGAAATATACATTTTGTGACGATGTATGAAATATAAATGTTGGCATGCACGTTGGCGTATGAAATATAAATATTGGTATGTATGTTGGCGTATGAAATATACATTTTGTGACGTTGGTGTATGAAATATAAATGTTGGTATGTATGTTGGCGTATGAAATATAAATGTTGGTATGTATGTTGGCGTATGAAATATAAATATTGGTATGTATGTTGGCGTATGAAATATAAATATTGGTATGCACGTTGGCGTATGAAATATGAATATTGGTATGTACGTTGGCGTATGAAATATAAATATTGGTATGTACGTTGGCGTATGAAATATAAGTTTTGGTATGTTGGTTGGTGTATGAAATATAAATTTTGATATGTATGTTGGCTTATGAAATATAAATATTGGTATGCACGTTGGTGTGTGAAATATACATTTTGTGACCTTGGTGTATGAAATATACTTTTTGGTATGTACGTTGGCGTATGAAATATACATTTTGGTATGTACGTTGGCGTATGAAATATAAATTTTGATATGTACGTTGGCGTATGAAATATAGATTTTAGTATGTATGTTGGCAGGTGAAATTTAAATTTGGATACATTGCCATATGAACTTTGATATGTATGCTTTATGTTGGTGTATGAAATATAACTTTTGTGACGGTGTATGAAATATAAATTTTGTGACGTTTCTGTATGAAATATAAATTTTGATATATATGCTGGCATGTGAAATTTGAATTTGGGTACGTTGGCGTGTGAAATTTGAATTTGGGTACGTTGGCATGTGAAATTTGAATTTGTGTACGTTGGTGTGTGAAATTTGGGTACGTTGGCGTGTAAAATTTGTTTTGATTACGTTGGCATATGATATTTTAAATTTAGGTACATGGCATTTGGAATTTAAATTTGGGTAAATAAAAATAAAAATAAATGTTCTGTTTACTTTTGACAGGGTGGAGATGAATTGACAGTCACTGTTGACAATCTGGATTTACCGTCAGATGCAGAATTCTTCATTTTATACACCGGATCAAATGAACGTCGGATTACGAGAGCGCAAAGGATCAACAGTGCCACATTCCAAGGAAATATTCCAGGTTAGTCACTTTGACATTTTCATCAGGTTTAGCAACTTTCAACATTTGATACAATATTGAATGCATACATTTTTGTATTGAAGAGCCAAAATATTTACATAACTTTTTAATTATTACACGTGAAAAAATTCATGGATATGTTTGAATTTATCTGACCTATCGTAAAAGTGATGCCTAAGGCATCCCAAAAAAGGAAGTGTCTAAGGAACAGGACTATTTATGGAACCATCTGCACATATTCAGTGTTAGCCAGGAATTTTTATAGGATTTGGATGTTTTCTGAGGTCCGCATTTTTGTATTAAAAAAAAAAAGCCAAAAAGGGTAACAAATATGCCAATAATATTGAAAATGATCAAAACAGAGCTCGCTTAATTGGGAAATTGGAATTGGGTTTCTACTGAGAAATTGCATATGCATATGCTTGTGAGAAGGTGAATGAAAATACCTATATTTGAATTTTTACAACATGATTTGAAACTACTAAATTTGTTTCAGTAATAGAATTCCTGGGAGCGTAATCTGACTTACTGTTTAAACCTTTTATTTTTGTGAGGGTGAAAATTTTACAATTTGCACCTAGTGCGCCACTGATGTAGGCCACTCATATTATAACCCTAACTCTCGTATAATTTCATCTTGGGCAGCACATTTTTCAACTGCTAAAAAGGAAACTGCCTCCTTCTCATCGCCCTAGGTAAGTTGCGTACCTTCATGGCTATGCGGCAAAATACATTTTTGAACTTCATCCTCACTCCCTTTATCCACATAAACAACTGATAAGAGTGAATTTGAATCACTGAGATATTGGGGCGAGCTGCCCATGTGCAGTTACAGATAATGTACCTGGGTGGCCCACAGATAACATAGAAGTACTGAATTGTGTTTATTTTATGTTTCGGATGTTCTGAAGGTGATGTAAATAAACATTGAAATTTTTGAGAATTACATCTCAAATTTCGTTTCCAAGTGACCTCCTTCCTTACTGGATGTCAGAACTATAAATAGGCCTGGTTAGTCACTCAATAGAAACCGTCATGCAACCAATGTCTTTTGGCAGCATGCCGTGTTGGGGGTGATCAATTAAAAAAATTGGAAAACGGGGTGATCAATTAATAACTTACTTATCTCACCTTTTGTTGGGCAGTGGTTTGAATTTTCAAAAAACAAGCGTGAATGCTGGATACAAACTGATGATCAATTTAGCATAAACTTAGATTGCAAATTGAACCCCCCCACTATAAACCTATTTAGGGGGAATTTTCAAAAACAAAAAAGTTTATTCTAGACATAAGGAGTGAATGTTTAAATTTTCATCCCTCTGGATCCATTGGTGTAACCTGTACGTGTGATACATAATTGCTGCTACTACTAGGTGCGAGTATGGCGGCTCCTAGGAGATCAGTTTCATGTATCCTCCATGGAGCAGCGTGTGCTTGAGAAAGGGACCAGGTGCACAGTCCGGCCCTACCTTGGCAAGATGTTCCGTTAATTGGCGGCAGAGCATAATAGGCTAATACGGCCGTAGAACAATCTTGTTGCTGCATACAACACCTAGTATTCCCAGACGGTCACCCATCTGAGTAATGACCAGGATCGATGTCGCTTAACTTCGGTGATTGTACGAGATACATACATAGCCATACAGACCAAACACTGAAGAAACCTGTGTTGATAGTTTTGGTCACAGTTTGCAATACTCTTGCACTGTTCCTTCTGTGAGCTTGTACTTCGAGCAGTATTTATTTACATGGAAAGAGCCAGAGCTGATCATAATCCTGAATTACACTAGCCTGAATGCCATAAAACCGAACATTGAATTCCCGAATGATTAGAAAGCTGAATCCTGAAAACAAAGGTAGACAACTTGTGATACCGAATATTTTATTATACTGTATTAAATAAAAAAAACCATGATTTTTTAAAAATTTTATTTCTTATCTCCAAACATATTACCACTTTGCTTGGTTTTTGTTTATTATCTAAAAATTAGTCCGATGTGGGTTGTAGATTTAGTATTAATGATAATGAATTTATTATATAAAAACATTCCAGTTAATTCACATGTGTAATGAAATACACTCTGGTTGTGTGTGTTCGCATGTTTTGGGGAGATGGTACGTTACCAAAACACTGTATCATGTTTCTCAGCGCTAGAAAATAGGTCAAACGAAGGGAATACGTTCAACCAATCAGCTACGACGGGTTTAGGATGTCATTTTCAATCCGACACACAGGAGCGATGGGTCGAAGCAGCTAGTGGGTTTGGCTCCTCCGACTGTCTGGGTGAGGGAGGAGAAAGAGGAAGAAACCTGATTTTAACTACTACCATCACTATTAGTCATTCAGTAAAGTGACCACTCGTTTAGAATTTTAACTGAAGCAGAATTCATTGCCTCAAAGTGATCCGCGAACCAGACCGGAATCGAAGCTATCAACGGGAATAAAACGAACCCATATTTTCAATTAAAAATAATGAATTTTGTTGTCTTTCCATCCAACGATGTGGGAGAGCCTTTTCTCTGGTATGGATGTGTCTCTCTCATACCACACAAAGAAATACCAGCATTATTCTACACATGAATATTTTTAAAGATTATCAAAGTAGTGAATTGATTTTTTAAAAATATTCTCAAAATCCTTTTATGTAATAAATGTTAGTTTTTAGGATTTCGATTTTTGTGATTTTAAACTCTTCGGCTTCCTAATCATTCAGGAATTCAATGTTCGGTCTTATGGCGTTCGGGCTAGTGTAATTCAGGATTATGAACCTGACCCGGGATGAGTGCAGACTGAACTGTTCCATTGCATTCCAAATATCTACAGTTAGTATTAAATACAAACCTTATTGATTTTTATTGATAGTAGTTGTTTCATTACAGAAATATGATAGTATTTGTATGTACGGTCTCCTTTAAATAAACTACACAAGTAACTTCAACAAATGTGTTGATGGTGACATAAATAAACATTGAAATATAAATAATATTTGTATATATGAACTCCAAAATGAGCTACACAAGTAAGATTCAAGTCATAATATTCTGATGATGATGTAAATAAATATTGAAATATAGGAATCAACTGTTTTGTGTTAAAGTAGGTTTAACTTTTAACATGTTGTAGTTTCCTCTTTGTTGCTTCAAAATGTTGTCTAATAGACAATTTTTTTTTATGTTCTTCTCAATTTTATACATTTTAGTTTAGTGATGTTCATTTTATGCTCTTGTGGATGCTTAGGTTAGTCTGGCACAAGGCCAAATATTTGGGGGAATGGGAATTGGATGATTGTTTTACGCCAGTATTCCAAATTTGGCGGACTTTCCTGGGGTCTTTTGCATTAGACCCCTCCAAAAGTTAACGTCCTTAATTTTTAAGTTCGGAAGCCTAAAAAAAATAGATTCAGTTGCATTTTCGTCAGTCCCACCACAAAAACAAAAACCCTAACCCGTCTGCTTGTTCTCCCCTTCTTCATTCACTCGTTCTTTCCTTCTTCATGTGTCCCATCCATTGATTTTTAGAAAGCGTCAACCAAAGCTGTCAACCTACAGTATCGCCCATAAATGAGTAGACCCCAGCCACTTTTTAATAAAGTTAATTTTCTTCTAAACCAAACATAGCAGGACTTTATTATTTCTAGTGGAACATTACACAATCAAAACGGATATTATCAGGTATTATTTATGACCAAACTCTACAGCACTGAAACTCTGTTGCCAAAAATATTTTTTCGTAGTGGTGTACTCATCTTTGAATGGTAACATATTCATATTTTTAGCAACAGTTTCAATGCTGTACGTTTGGTCATAAATAATACCTGATAATGTTTTGATTGTGTGATGTTTCATTAATAAAATCCTGCTATGTCTGGTTTAGAAGAAAATGAACTTTCTAT
>VCCN01005748.1:1152009-1162358 GCA_006491835.1 Architeuthis dux
CTGTTGAGTGTTTACCAGTGTAACTAATAAAATCGTTTCATCATTTTTATCTTCCGACCAATGTAAACCTACTCTGACGTCATAATGTTGTGGTCTCTGTTTGTGTGTTTGTCTGTCATGCTATAGAAACCACCTAAACATGAACGCAGCACAATCAAATTTGGTATGCATACTCAATGATCCTAGGGGAAAGATTTAAAGTAAAAAGTTTTTGGATTTTTCGAATAATAAATGTGTGTGGGGTCTGCGTTTACGCTCACACTGGTAATAATGATCTGATTTCTATATATCTACCCATCTTTTGTGACATCTACCTATCTATCATACTATAATTCACCTGTATGTATTTGAATTAGATGTGATCCAAGAGTTCATGATGAGGATTATTTGAAAATAAGGTAGGATTCAATAAATACATAGTTCAAATTCATGGTCTCTTATAGGAGTGAAAGGCCTTCTGCCGGAACTAGGTGAAAATCTGGGTTATCAGCTAATATATGGATCTATCTATCTATATATTGGAGAAATAATATTTTATTGGTCCATAACAACCTGTACAGCCGGTTTCACAATTAGATCTAATCGTGAAACCGGCTGTACAGGTTATGAACCAATAAAATATTATTTCTCCAATATTCTCTCTACTAATGTATTGAACCTTCTTCGGTTGAAAACAGAGGTCTATTAATATATCTAGGCACAACTGTGTTGCATACTTATGTGTATGTATGTATGTATATGTATGTGTATGTATGTATATATGTATATGTATGTTTGTGTTTTTAAAGAAACAATATGTTGAATGTACATAGAGCTCAATATTTTAGTGAATAAATTAATAAAACAGAGCATATCAAATTTGTATATGTTATGGGATTCATTACAGATTGACAGTTTGTTTCATTGCCACAGGCAACTCCGGATATATATATATATATAATTTGTCTGTCACACTATAGAAACCACCTAAACATGGATGCAGCCAACCAAATTTGGCATGCATACTCAACACATTACTTAGTCTTGACATCAATATTATGACCTCTGGTAGTTATTTTAGGGTCATAATAAACCAAAAACCTCCCAATGAGACGTGAAGAATGGACTAGCTCGGTCATTATGAATGCAACAGTCACACAGTACATAAGCCAACTCAATGGTGTCTCACTGTTGACTGAGTAACCCAACAGGAGAGTAACTGTTCACGCATGTGCAGTAAGTTCCCCTCTGATTGTTTGCCTAGTTACATTAGGGCCGCGCAACCGGTTCTTGAGATATTCAAAATGGCCGGATACTTTCCGGACACATCTGGTATTAGTCAGATGTAAAATGACGATAAAACATGGCATGGAGATCATCAAGAAAACGGCACATTTCCTCAACCCACAGCTAGTATCTGTGACATCATGTGGTTGTCCAATATCTGCAGTAGCAAAACAAGTTCAGCGGCGCTTCCCAGAGTTAACGTGGCGAAGACAAGTTTCTAGTAATGTTTGGTGATCTCCATCTTGAAATGTGAATGTGGAGTGTCTTGTTGCAATCATTGAAGCAGGAATAACAAGTGGCTCAGCACAAGCATTATTCACCATGTGCACACATTACAAGAACCAGGAGGCATGCTCACCAGGTAAGAGCTCTAGCAATGCTTCAACACAATCCTATATTCATCATGCTGCAACAAATCAAACATTCCAAGAATGAAGAAACCATTATGTCATATCCAGCATTTCTCTTCTGGGACATTATACTAGAGAGAGTATTACAAATTCTAATTTTCATCAGAGCACATCGTGAGGAGAATTCAGTTTCTGTGTAGAGGCTCTCTGAAACCTAATATGACTCTTCTTCAGCCTTGGGTTGTGAAAAAAGCCAGGCAAATGTTTTTCATTTATGCCTATAGATCAGGCGTATGAACAGGAGAACTGTAGAGTGAAAGGAGATGATGGAGCTGTAGGTTTGACCCAAAATCTGCAAGCATTTCATCGCTGGATGTTAGCTGGGCCAGAGCAAGGAGACCTTCTTCATAAGTTTGATGAAGCTAGTTGCACTACAAATTCTAGTATTGATTACAAACATCACAAAGAAAGAGTTGCACCACAGAGAAATCTTCTGGAACAAAGTATGAATCTATGGGCTACAATTTAAAATGAATTTGGCAACCCATTTGAAGACAAATGTCTAGAATTACTGTTGCTCAATATATGTTCTTGCACTGATGAGTCTGTCATCACAACTATCCAGAATGTAAGGAACATTGGACAGAAGCAATATGAGTCTTTCAAAGAAGTTCTTGCCAAACAAGAAAAATCTATACAAGCAACAATTGGACAAAATTCTCTGCCATTGTTCAAAACACCAAAACCCAATAAAGACATCACTGAAGTCAAGTGTAGCTCAAGGATGTTTATTGCAAATCAGCAAAGACAAGGAGACTTAGATGAATTGTTCAGTCATGAAAATCACCCACCATCCATTTCTAATTTTGGACAACTTTAAACAGGAACAAAGTCAGAACTACTAAAACTCTTTGAGCCAATGAGTCAAGCTGACAAAATATTTGATTGCTCAATTGACAAGGCTGATTTATTACTGCACACAATTCATCCAACAGGGAACACCATCCAATAATATGCAAATGAGTTTGTGCAACACATCAAACAACAACTGAAGACTGTCAAAAGGGTGGACATTGTCCAAGATCGCTAGTAGGATGTAGAATCAAAGTATGAGGATCTACAAAAATCCCACAGAAAAACCCATTTCAAAGACTTTTTAAGAAATTCTTAGAACAAGGAAGTTAGCAAAACAGAATTTCTACCAGATGAAGACATCTACATCCCATAACACGAATCTGTAGTTCACAAAGGACCAGGTCTTGAAATGCAAGATTCACCATATGAAGAAACTGATGTGCGCATAATTGTACACATGAGGCTTTCACTTCACTGTGGACAGAAAAACATCAATGAAGAACGCCAGACACAGATATCCTAGTTCTACTTATTGGGCACTTCTATAACTTCAATGACATATTTCCTGAGATGGAGGTAGTGGTTGATTTTGGAACTGGAAAGGAGATGAAGATGTATGATAAGAGGACAATCTGCACAAAACTTGGCAGAAACAAGTCTATAACACTTTTCCACTGTTTCACTGGGACTGACCCAACATCAGCATTCAGAGGAAAAGGAAAGAAGACAGCATGATCAACTTGGGAGCGTTTAAGTGAAGTAACAGAAGCTTTTCTATTCATGGCAGAAAATCCCTTCTATTCTGTTACTGCTGAGGTTGTCCACCTCAAAACTCTTGAGCACGATACAGTTCTGCTGTATGACAGATGCAGACAGTGTCAATGATGTACGATTGTTTTCTGACCTCATTAAAGGTAATACATATAATTTTTCTGCACTGTATAAACAGTGAAGAGAACAGCCTATACATGTGGCATCTGGACATGTATACAACCACAACCGACCTTCCATCTCCTAGAGACTGGGGCTCGTGGAATGACAAAGAAGAACGGGTTCCTGTGTGGATAACAATAGCAGAGGCTGGAATGAGTTCCATTCTTACCAAGTGTTCCTGTAAATGGATTTGCACTCTCTGCTCCTTCTCCAAAGCTAGACTTCAGTGCACAGAATTGTGCTCTTGCAGTCGTGAACTTTAACTTCATCAGACCAGGACTTCATTTGATAGATTTTGTAATGTTTGAGGTGCTAACAATACTCATATGTACAATGCTTTTATAGTGACCTTTGGAAATAAAAATGTGTAACTAATATCCAATATGTTATTTTTAAGCTGAAGAAGTTGATTTAAAGATATAATTTGATCTTGTTTTCAACACAGTTTTATTATATATAGAACGATAATGACATTAATATTTTCATAGCTAAAGCACGCCATTTCTGTACATGTTTCAAAGAGTTTTCAACGTCGGCGGATATAAATCGAAGTCAGTCTTTTAACATCGATACAGTGTTGGTGAAATGTTTCCAAGCATAGAGAGGACTGCTATGTGTAGCTGTCCCATGTTGTCTCTGTTGAATCTTATGGTGAATTCTTAGCTGACCCAAATCTGGTTGTGATAAGTGGATTCTGGATAATTCTAGGTCCATCTGAGGTCAGAGTATCCATTTGACCAAGTAGGTTCCGCAGATTGGTATGTGAGGTGGGAAGGGGCGAGGAGAGTTGTTGGATGTGGTATAGCAAGGAGGTAATGTGTTTTAAAAAAACAGTTGGTAAAATTACATTTCTATTGCCTGTAGAATATTTTCTAATTGAGATAGAACAATCATTTTTGTGTGTTTTGTAGCTGAATCTTTCATCTACGGAATAAAAAAAGATTCCTTGTTTTATTTCAATTAGAAGAAAAATTATAGGCAATTAAAGGGAGTCGAGTGACTGTTGCGTAGTTGGTAGTGAAAGGGTTAATGACATTAAATGACCTTTTGTCGGTCACCTCATTCATAGTTTTTAAAAAAGTTTTCAGGGACTAATTAGGGGATAGGCATCATAGATATTATTCGCATTTCCATGTATTGTAGGATTTTTGTGGTGGCCATCTTGGAAAAGATTATGTCTAGGAAAACCTTTTTTTTTTTAATTTTTTTTTTTTTTTTTAAATTTCCCCCATAAATAGGTTTTTAGTTGGGTGTTCAATTTGCCATGTAAGTTTATGCTAAATTGATCTCTAGTTTGTGTCCAGCAGCATTCACTTTTGTTTTTTTGAAAATTCAGGCTTTTTTTAGTGATCACTACCCAACTAAAGGCGAGAGAAGTAACTTGGAAGCAATCTAACTTTATGCTAAATTGATCCCTTAGTTTGTGTCCGGCAGCATTCACGCTTGTTTTTTGAAAATTCAGAAGTATACAAGAGAAGTCACTTATTCATTGAACACCCCTTTTTCTAATTTTTTAATTGCTCACCCCAAATAAGCATGCTGTCAAATGTGACAGTTTCTATTGAGTGACTTACCAGACCTTTTTTTTTTTTTTTTAAAGATTCAATTTCCTTCTTATACACTGACACCTACAGTACTTTTATTTACTTAACTGAGTTCGGTATTTCTGAGATGAGGTGTTAGTATTACTGATACTATTGTTCGGACTGAGATCCTCATCTTGGTTGTTTTATTTACTTATTTCTTTGTCAAAGGATTCCGTATCATGTGTCGATAAACTTTTGATTTTTTCTTTTTCTTTTCAGAACTTAACAATCGTGACACGCTCCTCCATTTTGCCGCTTATCACGGGCTTTCGCATGTGGTCAGTTTGGTCGTAAACAGTTTCAGTGATGAAGCCATTCAGGCCACAAATGCCCAAGGAAAAACTGCAAGAGAACTTGCACTTGACCAGGGACACAAGGAAATAGCAGATTTGCTATCTGAGTAAGTGACTTCTTTGTTTCTTAATACAATAGACTCCTGTTATTACGGCACCCTTGGGGATTTAAGAGTGCCGTCATAACAAATTTGCCATTGTAATAGGTGGATTTTGTACAAAGTGTATTAATAATGAAAAGTCAAAAAGTAGAGACAAAAATGACTTTTTATTACTCTTTCACAGTTTAATGCCCCATATACAGTTACAGGTGTGCAAATAAAATGAATGAACCAAAAAGTAATTAATATATATTCTGAAATGAATGCCCCTCTACTTCCACCTCGTTCTTCCATCTTAATTATTTCGAGCTTATCATTAATTGATGAGACTTTTCTTTTCAATTTCTTTTCAAATTTCTGTTACTTTAGGGGGCATTATTTTAAGGGTTTACTAATTTGTTCTTAAAATAATGCACTGAAATCCTTATGTGCTGTTGCTGCAAACTAATCTGTCAATAGTCTTGCGAGAATATAAAAACAAATGCTGTTAGAATGCGTGAGTCATTAAATAGAGCCGTTTGAACAAGTTCCATTACATCAAGCGCTTACTGTATTTACCTTCACTAGGGCATGCCAAATTGTAACAAAAAGGCAGTTGGATAAGTAGAAAATAAGAACATAATTCCTCAAATTGGGTTTGAGAAATTGGGAAAATATCAGGAACTCACCAGGGAACTAAAAAACAGTGGAAGTCAGCACCAGTGAAAAAACACTAGAATCAAGATTGGATGAATTATGAAATATGAGGAAGAATTCAGACAATCCAAACCACAGCGGTGATGGGATCAGAGAAGATACTGGGGAAGGTGCTGGAGATTTGAAGAGACTTGTTGTCAATCCATCTCCAACGATAACCACCAGGCATGTAATGTGAACATTCAAATGCATGAAATATCTTATTATATAAAAGCTGTTGCAACTTTTTTGTCTGTCTGTGTGTTTGTTGGTTGGTTGGTTTGTGTCACACTAAAGCAAATGGATATATAAAATATATATATATATTGTTGAATAAGTAGAAAATAGGAGAATGTAATTCCTCAAATTGGGTTTGAAAAAGTAAGAAAAACAAAAGAAATAGCCACAATATTTCTGTTGTTTATTACTTGACCGGTTTCATGAAATAATGACACACTGTTCTTTGTTTATGATGTTGTTAATAGCAACAATCAAAACAGAAATATTGTTGTTAATAGTAATAAACCCACTCTTGTGAACTTCGTACAATGGTCAGTTGTCAAGTTATCTCTGTGCATGCATACACACACACAGATTTCTCAAATTATAGTAAGGATGCTTCTGACCACCCAGTAATCAACTTTATTAAAACCCACAGATGGTCAGAAGAAGCATCCTTACTATAATTTGAGAGATCTGTGTGTGTGTGTATGCATGCACAGATAACTTGACAACTGACCATTGAAATAATGCTCTGAAATCTTAATGTGCTGTTGCTGCAAACTAATCTCCGACAATAATTTTGCGAGAATATAAAAACACATGTGCCGTTTGAACGAGTGTGTCATTAAATAGTGTTGTTTAGAACAAGTGTGCTGTTTAGAACGAGTGTGCCATTAAATAGTAACATTTATAATGAGTGTGCCAATAAAATAGTGCCGTTTAGAATGAGTGTGCCAATAAAAATAGTGCTGTTTAAAATGAGTGTGCCATTAAAAATAGTGCCGTTTAGAATGAGTGTCATAAAATAGTGCCGTTAGAATGAGTGCGTCAGAAAACATAGTGCCGTTAGAATGAGTGTGTTATTAAACATAGTGCTGTTAAAATGCATGTCATTAACTAGTGCTGTTACAACAAGAGTTTACTGTACTTAATGCTTCTAAGCATCTGTGGGTTTTAATAAACTTGATTACTGCCAATCAACTACTGGGATATTGCCAGTGGCAAAATTCCAGATGAACCGTTTATCTTGTTAAATAGTAAATATTATTCTTAGAGAAATGTATCTAAACTAATTTACCCATGCCGGCAGAAAATGAAGGTATTACTTAAATAATTTTGCAATTGCATTGTACTTAAAAAAAATATATCAACATTATGATGCTGTGCATTTTCTTGTTTATGTTCAGCCAAAATGAAGCTGGATTGTTTATGCATTTGCTAAAAAAAACAATAAGTAAGGATGATTACTCTATTAGCAATTAATAGCTATCTCCCTTGACAAATGTAGCGGACAGAAAATATAAACCATCATGTTGCATATTATATAAGTAGTTATTATACATATAAGAGTCTTATTCTATCAATGTTTGCATAATTCCTGACCACTGACAATCCCTTTTTTCCTTATTTTCATTGGATTTCTATATTAAAATCATTAGCAATGCATTTACTATAGACATATAATAGCCTAACTCAGGAAGCACTCAACATATCCCCATGAAATTCTCTGTGTACTAATGGGATCCCTATGCATGTTTTTAGCAAGTAAGTTTTTGAAAATTTAAATAAAAAAACGAATTGAGTGGGGTTGATACTTGAACCGATAATAATGATGCCCATCTATATATCCATCTATCTTATTATAATTCAGCTATCCTTTGCGACCCCCCCCCCCCCCAATAATTAAATTAATTGTGATCCAGGAATTCATGATAGTTCAAATAAGGTATGATTCAATAAATACATAAATCAAATCCATGATTTCTTATTGGGGCCACAGGCTCCATTAGGCCTTCCACGGGTGCTGAAAATCCTGTGTATAGGGCAGGTTTTTAGGCAGTAATAATAATTTTTATGAGCATTTTTCCTTGTGTATAAAGTCTTTTGTTATTTACTAAGCCTATCATTAACCCATAAGAACCCAGACCCATTTCTACTTGAAGGGACATTATGTGGGATTCTGGGTACACTGTCACATGACTGCACCAGGACATTCATTAGATGTCACTTAGTACACTTCATGAGTTAAAATCAAGGATAAAATATAATAGACTGTCCAGATCAATTAAATTGTATGTGACACCAATGTCACAGTGGTTTCTTATGGGCTTTAATACAGAGGTGTAGCAAGAAGGGGAGTGAGAGGGGCCCCCCTCCCCCCTCCCAGGGCACAGGTGTGAAGGGATGCAAAATATCCTCTGGCCTATAATGCCTGTTAATTAATAATCATGCCCTCCCCTGGGATATAGTGCAACTGCACTGGAGAGAAGTAACCAAAATACTTTGAAGCCATAGCTTCGTATGACGGACGGAAAATTATTTTACATGACTTTTACATGCTCCACACACCATAAAGTCCAAACATGCACCTTTGTAAACCTTTGTAAACGGGTGCTGCCCTTGTAATAATGAATGTAAGGAAAATAAGGCGAAGGTTTAGCAAACAGCCCAGTCTAAAAATGTTTTGAATACAATAGCAAAGATTTATAAATATCAACTTGTTTTGTGTTTGGGGGGCGGGGGGTTGTGGCTCATTTGATAAAAGTTGTTCTCTAATCAGTTAACCTCCTACTCACTCTTCTCATTTTCTCTCCCTCTTTCCCTCTCCTATCATTTTCTTTTTTTTTCTCCTCTCCCTCCCTATTTCTTACTTTCTCTCTTTCTTCTCTCCCCAATTTTCACTCCCCCCTCCCCCCATATAACTCTGCTTCTTCAACCTGGAAAATGCATTTAGATCATGAGAAAGTCTCACACTTAAGCCCATTGTGGTCAGTCGTGTACATTAAAAAAAAAAGAAGAAAATTATCAATGAACTTGAGTTATAAATATCTAGTACTTCAATCTAGAGCAGTGGTATTCAAACTATGTTCCGCGGAAACCCCAGGGTCCACACAACCTTTCCGGGGGTGTTCCGCAAAACAATGTGACATTTTTGCATATTTACACATATGCCTTCGTATTTTATTTATCTTGTGTGTTAATTAATTGTTCATAATGTTCTTAACACATTTTGACTCTTAACTAAATTCCAAATACTTATTTTTAATAGTTATGTTAACTCTTTCTTCCCTGATAACGCCTCTAGGCCTGATCATAAACTTCACTCATGTCCTGAAGGGTTCTCATGTTTGCATTATTTCCCGGGCAATAAAAAAAAAAAAATTACTAAAAAAAAAAAGCTTTTAAATTTAAATAATACACACATTTAAATCATGCCAATCAATCAATAATAATACCTTTTTAAATTAACTTGTTGCTGGTTTTATTTCACTGGACTTGGAAGTGATACATTGAGAATAATCACTGAAAATTTAGTAAGCGTACATTTAATATTAAGAGATATAGCAATTTATCTACTGCCCTTTGTATTTATTTGTTCAGCCACAGGCTGTTAAATTAGTTTAAGGGCACACAGGCACATTGTTAGAGCAGGCAGTCAGGGAAGTAATCAAACATGGCTGCCAGGGAGGAAAGAGTTAAAATGGAAAACATCTTGGTCAATCAGTAGTTGTTTAAATGTCTATTTTCCTCTGTAAGCTTCGTTACTTTCCCATTCAAGTGTGTATTTTCTGATTTAAAAAAAAAAAGAATTATGACGTAAAAAAAGGAAAGAAAAAAAAAAATATTCCACTTTCTTCACCCACTCTCTTTATCCTTACTTTCTTATGAACGCTATTGACCGATTCCAAAAAGTCTGAATGAAAACCTTTTTGGCTTCCATAGAACTGGCGACTTTTCTCGCAGTTAAAAATATCAACTCTGAAAAGATGAGTTGTTCTATTCCTTAGATTATATGCTTTATGATTTAGAAGTGATATTTGCAATATTTTCTGAATAGAAAAAAATACACAAGGCCAGTGAATTCAGTCTTCATACTAAAGTACAAAAGGATAATCAAGATATCCGAGGCTCTATAACAGCGGTATTTAAACTGTTCCAAGGAACCCATGGGTTCCATGAAACCAAATGACATTTTCACAATACACTTAATAATTCTTCATTAATTGTTTATAATGGTCTTAACACGTTATGACTCTTAACTAAATTCCAAATACTTATCTTGTGCTA
>VCCN01005748.1:1187668-1204280 GCA_006491835.1 Architeuthis dux
AAACTAGTGACCAATTTAGCATTAGCTTTAATTGAAAATTGAACCTCCCCATAAGCCCTATTTTGTAGGTGAATTTTCAAAAAACAAAAAAAAAAGCATTTTCTCTACTCGTTAATGGGAGTGTGTGTACAAAATTTCAAGTTTCTTCTATGAACGGTTAGGGCTGGGCAAAGTCCGGCTACATAGATAGATACATATAAATGTGTGAACACATGAATAACCTAAACCTTTGTTAGCAGTGATTAATGAGATTATCCAAGCTTTTGCAACCGCAGACAATGACATTGTCATAATGAAACCATTGCAGAAATTAGTTCACATTACATGACTGAAAAGGAAAGACATGTAGACAAATTGATCTGCTAATTCCGTATTTTTAATCCGTCCCGGGATAAATTGTCTAATGGGACAAATGTATCCCATATGTTTCTTCAAAGTATTGAAAAGGTTCACACTGCTCAAACAAAGCCATTGAATCTAAGAAGTAATTTAAGGTGCAAGTCAAGCAGATTCATTTGCATGTCTCTTGCAAAATACAATTTTTCATTAATTTTTATATTGTTTGGATAATGGAATTTAAATCATTGCTCTTGGAGCTCATCTGAGACCTAAAGTTATTGTGATATGTTTTTTTAATAAGCAATCTTTTTCAGATACAGTGAATTGAAAATTAAAATATTTTTATCTAAAATCATGAAAAAAAGCAACTAATGTCATCTTTCCTTAAATTTCAGCCAGTGACATGGATCTTTTAAATACAATTGAAATTGAGATGACACAAAAAGAACAAGAAAAAACAGAAAATTCCGAAGATAAAATTCTCGAAGAACCAACTGGTAAGTTTTTAAAAGATTTATTATGGGTTCTCAGTTTACCTTGTATTTACACTGTTCCGGAATCTGTGTACCTCATGTTGTGGACACTGTTCCGGGTTCTGTGTACCTCGTGTTGTTGACATGTTTCCCGGAAACTGCGTATCTCGTATTGTTGACACTGTTCCGGGAAACGGTGTACCTCGTGTTGTTGACATGTTTCCCCGGAAACTGTGTTCCTTGTGTTGTTGACACCATTTAATTTAAGTAGCAATTACCATTAATTTATATGGGAATAATTTTTGATAGTTCCCAGATCAAAAAAATGACGATTTTATGTTAGGCTGAGTTGTCGGAGGCTAGGGTGGTTGGAGGTACAGGAGACTGGGGTTTAGGAGGGAGAGAATGTGTGCACTGCCTCTCTAATGGCCTGCTGCAAAACAAATGCAGAAAGCTATTTTAGGTTTTTGTCTTACATTCGAAAAGAGAGGGATGCCTTTAGCAGGGTGTTAGCCAGGAATTTGATTTACCCCACCGTTTTTATAGGATTGGGAAGTTTTCCAAGGTCCGCTTTTTTGTATTTTATAAAAAAAAAAAAAAAATGGTCAAAAGATGCCAAAAATGACCGAAAAGACACTCAAAACCATGAAAACATGTCCAATGTTCAAAACGGAGCTCAGCTTAATTGGGAAAATGGAATTAGGTTTCTATTGGGAATTAGTCGTTAAACGCAAGTTTTCCAAGGTCTGCATTTTTGTATCTTATAAAAAAAACATAAATTGATAAAAAATGCTAAAAATCATTAAAAATGGCCAAAAGAGCCTAAAAATTGTCAAAACACGCCGAAAATGTCCCCAAGTGAGCTCGGCTTAATTGGGAAATAGCCATTAAATGGCTAGTGATAACGCTGATTAACACCCTGTTTATTTGCATGCATTACACAAAAGGGCATTTGTTTATTTATTCTTACACAGTATGGAAAATAATGAGTCATTTAAATTTCAACTGCAGGCTTGAAAAATACAAAGAATTAGTGACCTTGTTTCAGAGTTATGAAGAATGATCAGTTGATGAATGATAATCTTTAATCCTAATTGTTGGATAAGAATATTGATTATTAGGCATTTTGAAAAGGGGAAACAAGTCTTGTATTAAAAGAAGGAAAAAAAAAACATTTGCTTAAAGATTTTCCCTGGAATTGTATGAGTCATAATTGTAGTCTTTAGATATTCGTCTTTTCAGTTGTTTAAAGTGTGCTTCTATTGTTGCTCTTACAAAGAACCATCTGAGGCCCCCAACCCCTTCCAGCAAATCGGAGGAGGGGGGTCGAGATTTGCTCTTCATTGTCCATACTTTTTTATTTATTTTTTTTTTTATCTCCCACTCTTGAGGTTTCGTGGAGACCGAGGGCACATTACTTTCGTCGATCCTCTTCAACTCTTTTATTTTAAATGAGCTGTCTACTACAATACACTTCTGGCTTGCCAGGTCCATCAAACGGATATAGGTCTCCCTCTCCTAAATAAGGAGACGTAAGGGTGACCCACCCTTACGTCTCCTTAGAATGATATAAAAAATTATATAATATGTTGAATAGTACTCAATATTTTAGTGAATAAATTAAAACAATAAAACAGAGCATATAAAATTTTTATCTATGTTATGGGATTTACTACAGATTGACAGCCATATATATTATTAGAATTATATTAAAAAAAACAGTGAAATTAATGAATAATTACATAGCAGGGTTGACCCTACCCTGCCATATAATAATTTATTAAATTCACTGTTTTTTTGTTTTTTTTATCTCTGCCAACGAAGGATGGGTTAAATTTGGGGGCGGATCCAGAAATTTCTTTTTTGATTAAAAGATATTTTTTCGTTTTTTTTTTTTTCCTACATTTATATATACGCTCATGACTGAACAATTAAATTTTGCGAAAAGGTGTGTGGCGAAGAAGTAGAAAAGGACTTGCCCAGAGGAAATGGCCTGCTGTCTGTTTTGTGGAAGGTCCACGATGCAAAATCTGAATTAACGAGTCATCGACAGATGTAGACGAGGTGGAGCGTCAGTGACCCGGATGTTGCAAGCTCTTGGCTATAAAAGAGCAGCAGCGACAATTCGACAGTCCGTTCTGGGCTTGCCAACCAAATCCACATTGGAGTTGTATTGTGAGTTACGTTGTAGCGGTTCGGATTTTGTGACAGTGGTGTTAGCTTACCGGTGATAAGCTAGGAAGTGTCCCTTGACCGTTTGACTTATTGCATTGAACTGTCAGTACAGAGTGGATAATAGGCTATAAAAGAAGTGATTGAATTTTGGGGCGGATCCATGTGCAATTACCTCCCCTACATTGTAGTTATATGTCCACACCCCATAATATCACCAACAATTTATGTCTGTCAACACAATATCTCCAAAAGTTCTGAATATTTTTCAATTAAATTTTGTGAAAGTGTGGGCAAGATGCCATGGAAGAAGTGATTGGCACAGATCCATGCGCAATTACCTCCCCTGACAATGGCGTTGGCAGAGGTATGCGCTCTCTGAGTGTTTTCCAGTTTTAAGTGTTTTCATTGATGATGCGGTGCTGCAGCAGTTGCAAATGTCCTTTTACATTCAGCTTCTTTCTCACGCAGAAAACCGTTTCATATTTATATATGTAGACCTGTATATTTTCTTTTTCCCCTTTAAATTTTGGAGAGCCTCTGCACACATACATTCATGCTACTTTCATTATAACTTCAATGAATGGCTTGGCTTCACAAAGATTTTTGGAGTGTAACCCACAGTATAGATGGCGAGGCCTGTGTGTAGTGTAACCCTCTTGGTCGACTTGCCCAGGGCCGACCCCACCCTTTAAACCAAGGCTTTGCATCCTATGGACCATCGAAGTGGGATGAATAGGAACAGAGCCCATAGCTTGTAGCTTTGACAGGAGTTTACTTCTCATATATATGTTATGGGATTCGCTACAGATTGACAGTCCATTTCATTGTCACAGGCAACTCATCAGGCTGTCAATTTGTAGTAAATCCCATAACATAGATAAAAATGTTATATGCTCTGTTTTATTGTTTTAATTTATTCACTAAAATATTGAGTACTATGTATATTCAACATATTGTTTCTTTAAAAACACAAAATACGCATATATATATATATATTTTCAGTATTTGGTACTTTTGATTCCCTGCGAGATAAATCTCAAGATTTCTGATACAAAATATCAGCAGCATTGTATAGTAGCATTTACCCTGATGATGTGAACGTGAAGTTCTTTTTTCTTTATTACTATAACTACAATTGAAGAAATCTGTGTGTGTATGCACTGTGATTACTTGACAACTGGCCATTGTACAAAGTTGATATTCAACAGATATATTAGTCAGCACACAAGTGCAGTGTTGAGTTTTTGGGATCAGATATACCTCAAGAAATCTAATAAAAATAATTTTTTTTAAATTACAGATCTTTTATCTAAAATTATAGATCTAAATTTAGATACAAAATATCTAAATTGGTAACACTGAAGAGAAGTAACTGAAATACTTTGAAGCCAAAGTAGTTTGGTACAAAATTATTTTACATGACTATTATGTCAGGCTGCTCCATGCATAATAAAGTCCGACCCCTTCCAAACATGCACCTTTGGAACGGGCACTGCCCTAGTATATATAAATTCAGCAGCAATGTGTAACTGGAGAAGTTTAGAAAATTTGGCTTGGCTAACACATATCCCCATAAAAATGACTGCTGCTTGTATTCTGTTAACAAACTTCCACCGACCATGCAAGATTGTCTGCAAATGTTTTCAGTATTTTTCCAGTTTCTCTTTACGTCCATTGTAAATTAAGAATCTTCCCTGTGAGCTTTTAGCTGAAAGAAACCATTTGCAAAGAAACCATTTGTATGTCATGACTTGGGTTTTCCAATTTGATATCAGGCAGACGATTACTGAGAGTGACCGACAGAATAAACATGTCTGGTCAGTCACTAAATAGAAACCGTCACGTGACTAACGTCTTTTGGCAGCATACTGTGTTGGGGGTGAGCAATTAAAAAAATTAGGGAAACGGGGTGATCAATGAATAAGTTATGTCTCTGGCCTTTTGTCTAGCAGTGAGCACTAAAAAAAAGACTGAATAAGGTTTCCTCTGATTTGTTTTCTAATCAAATTAAGTTTTCAAGACAGAAGACAAAAAGCAAATGAAAACATTCCAAGGGAAATTATGAATCACCGCCACCTATATATGCTTAACTTGTAAATTAAACAGTGGTGGGCAGTGATCACTAAAAAGTCCCAATTTAAAAAACAAAACAAGTGAGGATGCTGCCGGACACAAACTAAGGGATTCATTTAGCATAAACTTACATTGCAAATTGAAACCCTGCCCCCACTAAAAACCTATTTAGGATTTTCAAAAAAACAAAAAACGTTTTTCCTAGACAAAACAAGGAGTAAATGTTTAAATTTTCGGCCCTCTAGCTCCATTGGTGCGGCCTGTACGCATGATACATACTTATATAGCCAGCCAGCCGGACCAACTTGAAAACTGAAGAAACCTATGTTGACAGTTTTGGTTGACAGTTTCTAATAAAAGATTGAATTGTGTCAAAAACAAAACAAACATAAATAATGAATCAATGTCTTCAATGCTGTGGTTCTCAACCTTTATTATATGATGGCACACTAAGAAATATATTTGACTTACGTGCAGTGTTGTAGTGTTGTGGGTAAACATGCGAATGACATTCCCTCACTGCAGGTTACATCATCTTATATTCTTTCTTCATTTTATAGTTATCTTTTTACTTTATTCCTACAATTGACAGTATTTTCTAAGCTATTCTCGAGATCAGGGTTTCGCAAACTTTTCTCACTCACAGAACCCCTGAGACTGAGCAAAAAACTTTTGGTACCTAAAAGAGATATAATAAACGAATAAACAGAACATAAAAACATTTTCCGTAGTAACATCTCAAATGCTTTAAGACTGTAAGACTTATAAATACAAACTTATATACATATGAAACTTTCTATATTAAAATATTCAGCAACATCTTTAGGGTTTAAAGCTACAAAGCTTTCTAGACTATATATATGTATAAGGACTCAGCTTTGCCCGGGTTATTAAACATAAAATTTAAAAGTGCCAAAGCCCTAAACTAAAGTCCCAATAGTATAATTTACATATACAAAATTTATAAAAATACATAACTATGGTTATTTATATTTATAAAGTTAAGTTAATTTTGATTCTACATTAAGCATGGCTTTCTTACAGAAAACCAACAACTGAAATCTGGTACACTGGATTCATTTTGATTTTTTTGCATCGATGCCACATAATATTTCATTCAAATCTGTGAATGGTTTATTTCTCAAAATCGGCCATGGAACAAAAAATATATGATGTGGAACTCAAGGGTTCCGCGAACCCCAGTTTGAGAAACCATGTTCTGGATAACTTTGATTGGCCACATTCTATTAATTGCCATGATTCAACTTGAGCAATGAAACCATTCAAATGGACGGAATTATGAGGATTTCTAGCAAATTGATAAGGTTTCGAATTCTGTGATCAAGTTAGTCATGGTGTAATTGTTAAACGTATTCACGACTGCATTGTGGTACAGTATACTCTCATTATTACGGCACCCTCAGGGATTTAAGAGTGCCATTATAATGAATTTTCCATTATAATAGGCAGATTTTATACAAAGTGTATTCATAATGAGAAACCAAAATGTACAGACAAAAATGACTATTTATTACCCTTTCACAGTTCGCATTATTTTAAGGGTTTACTAATTCTTTACTAAATCTTCATGTGCTGTTACTGAAAACTAATCTTCAGCAATGGTCTTATGAAAATGTAAAAACAAACATGTTGTTAGAATGTGTCATTAAATAATGCTGTTACAATGAAAGTATTCCTTTTTTGTTCAAATTAAAGACAGACTTCTGTTAGAAAATCTTTAAGTGATCAAATGTCTGAAAAGCATAAATATTCTGGGTGTTAACCAGTGGTCTCAATTCCAAAAGTCATAGTTTGGAATAGACCCACAAGTTGACCTACCTAGTTCCCAAACACCCCTATTCACCAAAATGGCCGTTAGATGACTGCAGAAGAAAACTCTTGAACATTAGATGTCAGAAAAAATTGGCCTCAAGTTGACCTACCTAGTTCCCAAACACCCCATTTCACCAAAATGGCCTGCAGAAGAAAACTCCTCTTGCACATTATATGTCAGAAAATATTGGCCTCCTTCTCAGTCAAGAAACCTAATTCCAATTTCCCAATTAAGCTGAGCTCTGTTTTGATCATTTTGGATCATGTTTTTTGGGGGTTTTTTGGCTATTTTTTTGGCTCATACAAACACTGTGGTCTTCAGAAAACTTCTGAATATTATAAAAACACCACCCTAATATTCGATAATCCAATGGTTGTTGAGGGAAATTCATTACGATGGACAGACTCAGTCAGATTTAAAATAAATTAGCATTCCAAGGGAAATCATGAATCACTGCCACCTATAAATACTGTGTTGGGGGTGATCAATTAAAAAGTTGGGCTGTGATCACTAAAAAGGTCTGAATTTTCAAAAAATCAAGCGGGCACAAACTGGTGACCAATTTAGCATAAGCTTACATTGAAAATTGAACCTCCCCCACTAAAACTGTATTTTGGTGGGAATTTTCAAAAAACAAAAAAAAGCATAATGATAAACTGCATTATAGTTCTCACAATTTAATTTTGAAGACTGAAGAACGTATTAATTGAATATAGACCATACTAGCATTCCAAGGGAAATTATGAATCACTGCCACTCATATATGCAGTGTTAGGGGTGACCAATTAAAAAGTTGGGCTGAATTTTCAAAAAACAAACTAGTGACCAATTTAGCATAAGCTTACATTGAAAATTGAACCCCCTACTAGAACCCTATTTTGGAGGGGAATTTTCAAAAAACAAAAAAAAGCATTCTCCCTACTCACTGAGGGAAGTGCGTGCTCGTGGAAAAATTTTAAGTTTCTACTATGAATGGTTAAGCATGGGAAAAGTCTAGATAGATATAAATGTGTGAACACATGAATAACATAAACCCAGCAATAAACCAGTGTTGTGGGTAGCAGTGATTAATAATTTTTAATTATAACCTATAACAGTGGTTCCCAACCTTTTTCATCTCATCATTTCTTTCCTATAGAACTGTTGGTGATGGTTTAACTTCAGCATTTAATACTAAAAAATATTTGATTTGTAATAATAATAATATTGTTTATTAGTAGATGGTATTTATACAAATGTTACCATATTTTTTTAATATCGTTACTTAATTCATATTATGTAATGCAATATTACTTATCAAAGTGTTGGCTAATTGAATGAAAACTGCTCTCACAGCTAATGTGATGTCACCTCCTGCCATTTCTGTTTGGCTGAAGGCCAAGGAGTATAAATGGTTGGCAGCTGAGTGACGTTGGTGGTCGATTTGGCTATATCACTGGCTATATTGTTTTAGCTCATCAGAACATATAAATAAATATATATGGTCTGCAATAGGATAAGGGTTATCCGACATAATGATGATAGGAAAAGACATGGACACACGCAAACTTCAGCATTTAATACTAATAAATATTTTATTTGTAATAATAATAATATTGTTTATTAGTAGATGGTAGTTATACAAATGTTTCCATATTTTTTTAATATCAGTTTTGGGTAACTGATTAATATTTAGAACTTTATTAAAAAAACATTTTTTTTTTTTGTTATTGAAATCATTTCTTGTTGATTTGAATTTTTTTTCTCCTTTAAAGCTAATTCTTTTTCTTTTTTCCCCCCCAGGTGAAGATACTGAAAGTAAGTTGTCTGAAGAAAACGAACCTGAAGGTATTTCCCAAGACAACGATGATGCTGATGATGCCAAACTTGATACGGATGACAAAGAGAAAGCAGATAGCTTGAAGGACACTCCAGACGAGGAGAAAGCTGCTGCTGAGGTTTTGGCTGAAGAAGTTGTTGTTGTTGAAAATGATGATGATGGAATGAAAACAGACAAGGGAAATGATGATGATGCTGTCGACAGTAGCACAATCACAGACATGGCCGCAGAAGAAGCTGCCGTTACCGAGCGTGTGGGTGACGGCGAGAAATCTCTTTGTGCAGTAGAGGACAATGCTGAGAATTTGTTTGAGGACACTGCAGAGAAGGATGTTGAAGAAATCACGGAACATAATAACGACAATTACCATCTGTTGGATAACACACTTGAGATTCTTGAAGGGTACCTTGAAGATAACGAAACGGAAAAAAGCCAAGATGATTCTTCAAAGGCTGAAGAAATCATCCCGAGCAGTGACGTTATCGCGGAGGTGGCTGACTCTGAAGAACTGGTACCAGTGCCGGTACCAGAACTGAAACAAGAATCTGGATCGGAATCGGAATCGAAAGACGAGTCTGAGATCCCCAATGAGGATCAGCAGAAAGTGGAAATAGAGGACCTCGATTGCTGCTACGAAGGAGTTGGTCCTGAAGATTTAGACAGTGAAGCATCGGAAGACGAAATTATCGACTATTCTCAACCAGATGCGTCGCTGTCTGTGGGTCTTCTGTCATCGTCTTTGGCAACGACCGACGCCAGTTCCTTTGCCACTGCTCAAGAACCATTGGCAACAGAAATAGACGAATCAAAAACGGATGACATTCTCGATTCTGAAGCCACACTTGACTCTGCAGCTACGGGCGTTCCTTGTGAGGACACTTCTGTTCCCATTAGCGAGGAGGTTTCCCCTGATAACAACCTGGAGACTGCCGCAGCTGTAGAGTCGCTGTTAAGTGAAGATGCCGATTCCGAGATCGTCAGTGCCGAACCTGTTAAATTTCAAATGAGCCCGCACAGTGACGAGAGCACCGACTCGGACTCTTCATTGCCTCTTCCACCTTCGCCAACACCAACATCCGAAGAGGTAAAGGTGGACGTTGTCGATGAGAGCGGCGATAACTTGAAAACGAAACTTGAAGAGGTCTTGGTCAACAAGGGTGCTTGTTTGTTGAACGAAAGCTCCGCGGATAAAGTTCAGAAGAGTGAACCCCTTAGTAACGGTCACGCTTTCCAGCCCAATACGAGCTGCAGTGACCGTTCCTTTACAGGGGTAGATAACTCTGCCCTGTCTGGTCGGATCAATACTGAAGTCACTGCCGTTGCATACGATGAAATTATGTTGCGTAAGCAAAGCAAGGATAAAGTGGATTTAGGACCAGTCTTGGGGGAAATGTGCATTTTGGATCCTTTACTTGAGGAACGGGAGACTAGCGAGGAACCAATTGGAAAGCCTCCAATGATATTACGTAAGTAATAAACTATTTCTGTTTAATGTATATACGACTTGTAAAATCATGACATGTGGGAAAACCGGTTGCAAATTTGCTTCTATTGTGAAGCAGTTGATGTTCAATTTCAGATAAAGGCTAGGCGTTTGAATTCTAAATTGCATGGCAAGCAATCTGTTCTTTCAATCTTTCCAAAAAGCATGGGTTTGTGCTTCCTCAATCCCTGAATTTTTAGATGTTTATAGCTGAAAGAATTACTGTATTTCCAAAAGTCATAGTTTGGAATAGGCCCTCAAGTTGACCTACCTAGTTCCCAAACACCCCTATTCACCAAAATGGCTGTTAGATGACTGCAGAATAAAACAGTCATTCAGTCAAGCAGTCATTGTTTGAATTGAGGTAAAACACTTTTGTAGCAGGCAAAGAGAGAATGACACTACACAATCTTTCTCAAAAAAAAAAAAAAAAAATGAGTGTGAAATCTTGACTAAATCTTGGCTGAGACAACATAAAATGTCAATCTTCAGGGTGTTAGCCAAGATTAATGGCTAATTCCTAATAGAAACCTAATTCCAATTTCCCAATTAAGCTGTGCTCTGTTTTGATCATTTTGGCCATTTTTGGCATGTTTTTGACCATTTTTTTGTGTCCTTTTGGCCATCTTAGGCTTCCTAATCCTATAAAAACGGTGGGTAAAATAAATTCTTGGCTAACACCCTGGTCTTTTGTTAATGGTAGACTTGATTTGCTTCCTTTTGGTAAGAAAAAGGGAAATTAGTGGAAAAATTGTGTTCTGTTAATTTGGAATCGCTACTTGCCCAATTTTTCATTAGATTCTTTCTATAAAATCTGTGGTTCTTAATCTGGCGTGCATGGACTCCCAAGTGGTGCATACAGCAATTTTTGGGGGATGCATGAAGATTTTATTGCTGACATTTTAAATGGTTTCACTAGTAACCTCTTGATACCAACTTTTAATTTTGACATCTGATAAATTTTAACATTTTCCTATTTACACTTTTTAATATTAACTTTGCCAATTTTAACTTTTTTGAATTTAATTTGTTAACTTTAAGATTAAAGGATGTGAGAAGGATTTGGAAATTTAGAAAGGGTTCGAGCCTTGAAATAGGTTAAGAAGCGTTGTATTAGGGTCAGTAATTTCAATGGCATCCTGTTTTCCCATCTGGCCTGGGCCTACAGCTGGCTCTACATGGTTCTGCCCATATTATTGTTGATATCTCTGCTTTGCCTACTGGTGTGCATAAAAAACATTACCTCAAATTACATTTACATTAAAGAGTTGCTTCCCATACATTTATTTTTATTTTTTCAAGCAAAACTTTGGTCTTTTCTTTCCAGCAAAAAACGAGAAAAAACAATTTTTAAATTCTAAATAAAATGTTCGAAGGAAAAAAAAAAAAAAAAGCCATAAAATGAAATATGGACAAACCAAAAAGTTTATTGCCAAATGATTTTCAAAAAGGCCAAAAATGGCTGGAAAATGAAATATGGCTAAACCAAAAGTTTGTGGCCAAAAAGTTCATGCTTTTTAAAAAGGCCAGATTTGCCAAATTTGGCCTAAAAAATGGCAACATTGCCTCTACCTGTTTGGGGTGAGATAAAGCTTGGATTATCTCCCATTCTGGCTAAATCTGGCTACCCTGTGTATCCCGCTTTCTTAAATCTCTTTTCTTCAATGTTAAAGCAAATCTATAGATAAACTTTTATTACTTTAACAGCTTCCGGTTATCCGAAGAAAGAAACAGCATTTGGTCAGTATTTTGTCATATCCAAATACCATTACCATACCTGCTTCTATTTTTAACATTTTTTTGTTTTTTTTCCCCAAACCCCAACCAATCCATACCCCCAATCTTTTAAAATTTGCTTGGCTATTTAAAATGTCTCATCTTATTGAATGGCAGTGTCTCTACCTAATGTCGTTTGTAAGTAGAATTATTTTTAGACAACTTTTCTCCCCCAATCTACATTTGTAAATGGTCTCACTCTTTGAGAATATTCAAATAGGTTTGAAGAAAGTTCAATTTCTAGTAATAGACTCAGAATTGAAAAATCTTTTGGCAAAGTTGGATGACATAACATCAAAAATGTATTGTATCATAATGACTGTGTTGTAAACCATTTTCATTTATTTTTGACTACTATTTGCATTCATCCTAATTTTTAGTTTGTTTTAAAAACAATTTCAGTAATGCCGGCACGCCAGTGTTATCATTTACTTTTGGTTTTAGTAAAAAAGGCGCTTGATTATTTTATTATTTAATTTTTATTTAGACAAAGAATTGTAAACCATTTTTATTAATTTTTAACTATTTACCTTCATCTTAATTTTCAGTTGATTTTTTTTAATTACATTTCAACTTGGTTTTAGTAAATAAAGCTATTATTATTCGTTAAGTTGTCCAACTTTGCAAAAGATTTTTATTCATCTTTTACTTTTTCGGCTTGTGTTATCATATATGCTGGTATATAAGACTGACATTTAATTTAAAAACAAAAAAACTATGCAAATATTACACTGTGTCCATCATGCTGGTATTATGACTAGGGGTCTGTCTACCAAAGCTCAATATGGACAGTTATGGGGCTTGGATAAGTTTTAGCTACAGCCACCTTATAAGATCGGTACGGACCCAACGTGATACAAGAACGGAGATGATTAGAAAAGCTCCACCAAAACCTGGCATGAATATTGAACCATCTAACATTGGTAACAACCAAGATGAGGACACTAATCTGAGTAAATCTGGGTATAATAATGATGATAATTCCTTGAATCGGGAATTCAGACAAGAAATAACAATGACTTATCTGAGAAATTCAGTCAAAAATATTTTCTCAAATTAGATTATCTCTCCCCTACCAGAAGAGTTGGGGGTGAGGGTGTCGGCGAGAAGAAAACTAATTTTTCAAAACCTAAATGTCAAGACGGGAGGGGGGAGTATTTTTATCTCCAGATTGCTTTCCCGGGAGAGAAAAAAAAAGCTGAATGTCATAGATTTAAGGAAAGGACGAAAAAACCAAAAAACAACCATGCGTAAAAGGTTTTCTTATTTTCAACTCGAGGTCTGTAAACGTGGAGGTTTGGGTGGCCTAATGGTTAGCAGCATGGAAAATGCAATTGACAAACCATTCAAACTACGGTTGGGACAGTTTGTGTTCACTTTGCACTAATGCCCTTGGGAAAGATATGAATCCACTTCTCCCTCCAGCTATGGGCAAATAGTAGGGCTGTTGGATGCCTTTATCCTCTGTAAGGCAGTCCATCTTGGGCATCAGGCTAGCACCCTGTCCCGTAAGTAAAACATGTCAGCAAACATGTTATTCTGCTTTGGAATTCCAATTCATGCCAGTAGTGACTGGTGGCTTTCACTGTAGATCAAGTGACACCAATTCTCCTCAATACTCCAGGACTCTCCTTTTAGTAGTGCTGTCGTCTGGATAGTCTCAGCTCTTCCCCGGATTCCAAGTTCCGCCAAGCTCAGGGTTAGGCCTAAAAAAGAATATTGTCAAACTCCAGGACAAAGTCAGAGTTGACGTTACTTTCCTATGTAACAAGAACAATCTTCACCAAAAGTTGGAGTAAACTGGCATATAAAACCAGCATTTCACTCCCGAGATTTGAACTCGCGATCAGGTGACTTCCCTGGTGTGTTACCACTTTGTGTAGAATTATGCAAGGAAATAGAAGTAGGAGCAGTGTTTGACTCTGGAGCAACCAAGCTTGTTCCTTTTTTTTTCTAATCCATTATATGTTTTTTAGGGCACGAATATAGAGCAGCGGTATTCAAACCTCAGGTTTATGCGCAACCCTTCCAGGGGTTCCGCGAAACAAAGTGCCTTCCTATTTTATTTATCTTTGGGATAATTGTTTATAATGTTCTTAACACATTATGACTCTTAACTAAATCCCAAATACTTATTTTTAACAGCTACATTAAAATGGAAAACATCTTGGTTATTTACATACACACACATGTGGGTGTATATATATTTAACTTTTCTATGCATACAGAACACTTCCAAATACACTAAAGCAGCAGTATTCAAATTGTGTTCAGCGGAACCTCGGGGTTCAACAAGAAAGTGACATTTTCACATATTTAATTATTAATTAATAATTGTCTTTATAATTATCATATGTAAATAAATATGTATATATAGATGGGAAAATTGTTTTTTTTTTTTAAGGGGTTCCCTAGAAAATTAAATTATTGAAAAGGGTTCTCCTGAGTAGTTAAAGTTTGAAAACCACTGATATATAGTAACACAGGTTGTGTTCTTTTCATTATCATCATCAAATCCGCAGAGCGTGTAGGGAATCAAATTTCCATCTTTATTTTTCTATTCCTGTTTTAGTAAAGGAGTGGGGTAAGACACTGGGGTAAAACATTCATCTCTTCCTCTACTGAAGGCAGCAAGGTGGAAAAGAAGAAAGAGAAGAAAAAAAACTGTCCGAATTTAGATGGATGGAAGTGTGGGGTGTCTCAGCAGGTACAGCACTTTCGTCTATATCACTTTAGCGAATATCAGTTTTGTCTAAGTCACTTAGGTCTAAAATCACTTTTGTCCCAACAATATCTCCAAAAGTTCTCAATGAATTTCAATGACATTTTATCAAATGAATTCCAGAAATCTGTTCAATTTCTGATGTAATTAAACATTGTGCTACATATCTATTCAGGGTACAGCACTTTCTACATCACTTTAGCAAATATTTGTTTTGTCTAAATCACTTTTGTCCCAACAATATCTCCAAAAGTTCTCAATGAATTTCAATGACATTTTTGTTGAATGGTTGGCCATGGGCTAAGGAAGAATTTATGAAATTTTGGGGTGGATCCAGGGATCTTTTTCATCTCAATCGAAAAATCCTTAAATCCACCTCACAATTTCATCAATTCTTCCTTAGCCCACATTCAACAAAAATGTCATTGACATTCATTGAACTTTTGGAGATATTGTTGGGTTAAAAGTGATTTTAGACCAAAGTGATTTAGACAAAACTGATATTTGCTAAAGTGATGTAGACAAAAGTACTGTAGCCTGGGGTGGCTGAATGGGTAACAGCATGGAGAATGGACTCTGCATGCCGAGTTCAAACTCCAGCTGAGACAGTTTGCATTCATTTTGCACTAATGCCCTTGTGAAAGGCATGAATCCATCTCTCCTCTTAGCTTTGGGTAAAATAGTGCAGAGTGCAGTGAGTGACACCACTCGGATAATGACGGTGATTACATTATTGATAAATAGTATTTAATTAAACTTCACTGGCATTTGTTTTTATCTCCTTTTTGAAAATCTGTGATTACTTTCCAGACACGAAAACATGCGATTACTTTCCGGACACGAAAAACTGTAGTTACCTTTCTGAACACGAAAATCCGTGTTTACTTTCCGGATACGAAAATCCGTAATTACTTTCCGAACATGCTAATATATAATAAGTTAGAAATACACTAATGTGAGAAAAACGTTGTGACCCCCACCCCCCTCCCCAAATACATCTACATTAAGAGGTTGAGATCTATAAATTGATAGCTGTGATGAGATTGAGCTCCCACAGGTAATAAGAGGAGAGATACAAACAGACTGAGATAAGTAAATATGTATATATTTAGATAATAAAAAGGAACTAAGATATTTCTTTACTTAGATGAATGAATAAAAATTAAAATAGGTACAAAGATAAAGACGAAATGAAATAAGTTTGTAATTTGAGTACTGCCGAGTTTACAAAAATAGATTGCCATTATTGTGTATAGGTTATGAAAGACTAGTTTGATGCCTAGATGCCTGCTCAAACGCCACCAAGACCTATTTGTACCAGTATGAATATTTTAACTACTACAACACCTATCTCCATAAAATAGGTTGTTGGATAGGAACAGATTGCGAAAGATATACAAATATGGATAGACTAGGTTAGAAAACTTAGAGCAGACTGAGATAGATAGAATAAACTCTTGTTGTAACGGCACGCGTTCTAACAGCACGTTTGTTTATTATATTCTCGCAAGACTATTATCTAGGTTCATTCATTTTTTTTTTTGCAAACCTGTAACCCGTATGGTGCATTAGACTGTGAAAGGGAAATAATCATTTTTGTCTGTACTCTGGTTTCTCATTATTAATACATTTCACATAAAATCCACCCGGCAGTCTTGAATCCCGAGGGTGTCGTAATAACAGGAGTCTATTGTAGATAGACAGTGTTACTGGAAGGTTTATTATTGTCAATTGTCTGATTCTTCCAGAATTCTGTGTAGGTGAAATACACACACATTTTGTTTGTTCAGTGAACTGTTTATAGGTTCAAGGAGTTCCAGAAAGTAAGTCATTAGAAAAGTAGCCAGCAAACTCTTGGAGAAAACCTGATTGCCAGATGTCAATAAGATTTGATTGTCTTATCTTTTATCTTTCCCTT
>VCCN01005748.1:1233928-1258826 GCA_006491835.1 Architeuthis dux
TTTCTCTATCTCTTCCTTCCTTCTTTTTTTTTCTCTATCTCTATTTCTCATATATACTGAGTAACCCTACGGGAGAGTGTAAAATATCTGTTCACGCATGTGCAGTAAGGTCCCCTCTGACTCGTTATCAAGGCTGTGCCACCAGTTCTTGAGATATTCAAAATGGCGGTATACTTTCCGGACCGACCATGTATATTGCTTTTCACAATATGGTATCAAATATTGATGTCTTTATTTTTTGTTTCTTTCAAGTTTTTAAAAATTAATTCCTTCAAATTCGATCAACAGTTGAATCGACATATCAGAAACTCATGAGTAATAATGAAAAATTATACACAGTATACAAATTAGCAAACAGGGAAAGACAAAGGTTTTTCTTGGTTTTTGCAGTAGGTACTCAGTGAGGATCGAACTCACTGCTTAGTGGTAATGGTCTGCTTGACTAGCTTGCTAACCATTAGTATATAGCGAGGAACCCGAATGATATTTACTAAGCCAGTTTGTTAGCCAGCATTCTTACTAGACGTTTAATGGCTAATTCCCAATAGAAACCTAATTCCAATTTCCCAATTAAGCAGAGCTCTGTTTTAATCATTTGGGGCATTTTTGGCTTGTTTTTGGCCATGTTTGGCACTTTTTGCAATTTTGGCTTGTTTTTTGCCAGTTTTGGCGCTTTCTGGCATTTTGGCTTATTTCTTTTACAGTTTTGGCACTTTTTGGCCCTTTTTGGCCATTTTAGTCTCTTTTTGGCCACGTTTGATGATTTTTAATATTTATTTTGGACATTTGGCACTTTTTGCAATTTTGGCTTGTTTTTTTGACAGTTTTGGCGCTTTTTGACAATTTTAGTCTTCTTTTGACAATTTGTCTCTTTTTTGGCCATATTTGACGCTTTTTGCCATTTTTGGCATTTTTTGGCCAATTTTTTAAAAAAAATTGTTTTTTTTTAAAAAAAATGTTTTAAATGCAAAAATGTAGACCTCTGAAAACTTTCCTGGTTAAAACCCTGTAAGCTTAGTTTAATTCTCGTACAAGGTCTGAAGTCTGAGGTACCCAGTGAGTATCGAACTCAATAAGTAGAAATGATCTGCTAAGCCTAGCAGTTAACCATAGGTTTTTGCAGAAACCATCTCTACTTGAGTGTATATCATTGCAATTCCGGAATCTCCCGGATAATTCTACCATGTTTCTACAGGTATTCAGGTACACCCAGATTGGTTCGCTAGTACACAAGTAAGTAAAAACTGGCCATGGCTATGTGCCAATTAAGTATCATTGGACTGTAAAAAAACTCTCTCGACCGTAACTATTGCTATTCATAGCAAACAGGAAACTGAAATAGTCTTATGAAATAAAATTCGCCAGCTCTGTTATACGAGGCTGGACAGAGACAAAGATAGGAAGATGGAAGGTAGGTAGTTCTTTTTTTTTCTTTTTTTTTTTTTTGACTGTGTTGTTTATGAACAACATTCTTGTATTACTAGTTAACACAAGCCATAAAAAAATGATGTCAATATTTTTAATATTAGCATTCCCCCCCCTTATGCTGCCATTTTAACATTGTGACCTCCTATTTGTAGATTAGCCCCCACCCCACACACTTTTTTCAACATTAGCCTCCACTATGCCCCCTTTTCAATATTAGTCCCCCCTTTTTAACATTAGCTCCCCCCTTTTTAACGGTGTAAAGAAAGAGTGCTTTTAAATCACTTTTCAAAAACAAATTAAAAAACTATCTGGTTTCCATCTATTTTATTTTAGGGCGGACATTTAGTCTAGTTTAAATAATTTTGCAATTGTACTTAAAAAATATTAAACATTAAGTCGCTGTGCATTTTCTAGTTTATATTCATTCAGAAATGAACCTGAATTTTTTACGCATTTGCAAAAAAAATATAATTAGATTTTAATAGTTATCTCCCTTGACATATGCTACAGTCAAAATATATCAACAGACATTATTTAAGTAGATGTTGATGCAAAAGTTTCCTGCATTTTCTTTTTTGTTAAGATTTTTCTTTCATATAAATTCGTAATATCATTATTCAATCAAAATATTTTCCCTGGTTTTCTATGACCTTATGCCACCCTTCAGGATTCTGGTTTTGATTTTAGGAATTTTTACAAAGTTTTCTGATATCTTTAACTTGTGTTTACTGCTAACAAGACAAGGAGTGCTACATTGAGTTAAACAAATGATAGTCTGAAGGTGAACGGTCTGGAGAAGAATATGGTATTTCCAGGAAGTTGGGGTTACATAAAACAATTGTACAGTAGCATCATAGCCGGATTAGCCTATATGCAAACTATGCCATGGCACAGGGCCCAAGACATTGAGGGGGTCCACAAATAAATAGCAATATAGAATTTTATCACTATTCCCTTGGGGGAAAAGATCACTCATAAATAAAATAATTACTTAATACATTTAGCATGTGAATAAAAATATTATTTTATAGGTAAAATACCCCATTTTTAGTTGTGATGCCTTATTTTAAAATTTGTAAATAACTATTTATCTTTATAATTTATTGCATATTACTTATATTTTTTACATTGTCGATTTATCAACTTTTGAAATATTTTTTTTTGTTTTTCTTTTTTTATTACATATAAAATGGCCTGTTTGCCCCCCCCCCCCATCCAGCAGACGCCCATGACAGTAAACTCTCATTGTAACGGTACTCGTTGTAACAACACTAATGACACATGCTCTAAGTGAATGTTTGTTTTTATATTCTCATTAGTCTATTATTGGAGATTAGTTTGCAGCAACAGCACATGAAGATTTCAGTGCATTATTTTAAAAACTGTGAAAGGGTAATAAAAAGTCATTTTTGTCTCTACTTTTTGGTTTCTCATTATTAATACACATTGTATAAAATCCATTCGTTATAACGGCAAATTTGTTATGACGGCGCTCTGAAATCTCTAAGGGTGCCGTAATAACAGGAGTCTACTGTATTTGGCATGTGTAATGAGCCATGCACAGTGTACATGACTTGAAAATGCTTTGTTAGAAATGCTATTTACTTTGACAGCTACCTAGCAAGCGCTAAGTATAGGTGTTTTAGCTTTCCATGTCTGCATAGTTACCAATGGTAATATGTCAATTAGTATCTCCACCTTGGAAATAAAGGTCAATCTTTGAGCCTCACTCTCAGTGCTAATCTTGTCCCAGAGATGATAGTTTAGTGGTTCGTACAGTGGTTCTCAAACTGTGTGCCACGGCACAATAGTGTACAGCAACAATCTCCTAACTGTGCTGCATGAATTTTTTCCAAATGCCAACATGTATTTCGAGCTTAGAACGTGTCGAGTACTGGTATTATATATGTCCCACTCCTGCCACAGTGTAGCCAATCTAGTGGTTTGATCACTAGATTTTGTGAGATCTGAATCTTTTTTAGTGACAGATGAAAGAAAAAAGGGGGGATGAGTTTATATCAGTATAAAAATTTTGTTTATTAACTACTGAAATATACCCAATTCATTTCATTTTTATCATTGGTGTCATATAAGTCAAATATCTTAATGTGCCATCATACAATAATGGTTAATAAGAATGTTTGTAACATAGGTGCTAATTCAGATCTGATAAAATTCATAGAACTGAATCAGTGTCCAAAGCAATATTCCAATGTAATTGTATATGTTACACCAAATTGGCGAAATTGCTTAATTAGTGAATAAAACTATTTACTTATTTTTTGTAAAAAAAGATTGATTACATAAACTTTTGATTATAAAAAAAACAGTTGTTTTTATCCTTGTTTTGATTAAACTTTTGATCAAATTAAAACTGTATTTATTTTTTGTAAAAAATTTTAAAATTTACTTACAAAAAATAAATAAATACATAGTTTAATTTGATCAAAATTTTATTTAATCCAAACAAGAATATAAAACAATTATTTTTTTACAATCAAAAGTTTATGTAATCAAACTTTTATTCACTAATTTCGCAATTCGCCCCAACCTATACACCTACATTGGAATATTGCATAGGACGCTGTTTCAGTTCTATGAATTTCATCAGATCTGAATTAGCACCTATGTTACAAACATTCTTAAACTTTATCTTAACTATTTTTTTTACAATCATCAAAAGTTTATGTAATCAAAGTGAAATCAAACTTCTTTTACAAAAAATAAGTAAATACATAGTTTTATTCACTAATTAGGCAATTTTGCTGATTCGGCATGACATAACCACTGTGGCTCCCCAGAATTTTTTTATCATAAGCAAAAAAAATAAAATGGCTTGTGAATTTTAGTTAAAAATGGCCGATCTTTTTAGCAGGCCTGTATTTTGTTTCTAATTCTGAGAAGAGTCAAGAGTCTTTAACATTCAAATATTTTTTTATTTGGACAATTGAACATGTTATTTTTATTGTTCCCACAACCTTTTGGACACTTCATTCTACAGCCTTCTTCAGGTTTATTATCCATATGTAAAGAGTGGGAATCTTTTTCCCAGTAGTGCCAAGCAAAACAAATAGAAAATGCTATTTTCACCTCAAAGTGGCACAAAAAGTGACTATGCAAAAGGCTCGACTTTGTGCCAAGATGAATGGTTAAAAAAAGTAACTGGTTTGAACCTTTCTGCAAACATATATCAAGTACAGCTGACCGAATGTAGAGGCTTCGTCTTAGTCAACTAGTTTAAAATGGTACCTTATAAGAACATAACAAGCGCCAACCTGCATCTTCTTTGACTCCCCTTCCCTCTCTTTTGGTTTTTAGTTGGTAAGAGGCACACCTTACCCTACCCATTTTCTTTTTAGGTTTCCTTTGAATACATTCTGGAAATAGGCGGGTCTCTGTGTAATGGTGGCTAAATATGTGATTCCTTGCATTATGGATCAGGACATCTCGGGTGCATGGAGGAAGCATATCTTGAGGAATGTGACTTTGGGCTTTGTTACTCCCTTTTCCTACTCCCCCGCACTCCACCCCCCAGACAGGCTCTCCTCTCCCAAGGATATTGTTGTTGTTATTATTGTCCTCATGGAATGAGAATTGTGGGCTGATAATTCGGCACCACCCAGAAGCTTTTTGGGGTAAAGGTTGAGTAAAATATGCACATACATTCGCCTGTACTTTGTTTGTGTAGGCATATGAATGTACATACATATGTACAGATGCATGTATGTTTATATGTACATAAATGTGTGATGTGTGTATATGTATATGTCTCACCACACACATGTGCATACATTAGGTTAAAGGCCATGGGCAAACCATGTTTTGTTTTCTAAACTTTTATTTGACTCTTTGTTTCCATACAAGTGAACATAGATCAGTCGTTAATGTATGTAAGTATTGAGACTGCGATAATTTTTTAACTCTTTTTTGCCTCCAGACAGGATTTTTTAATTTAGTATGAAAAATGTTATCCCCCTGTATACTATATTATGTCAATGTGTTATGTCATATTGGTGAAAAATATCTCATCATCCACTCCAGGACAATCATTAGTTTTACTGCGTTCATCGCCATCTATGAATTGTCTTGAATCACTCTCCGATTCATTGGCAAGGAAGTAGACCCAGAATTTAAAAAACTAGCATTCCAATGGAAATCATGAATCACCGCCACGCCTATATGCTTCTTTTTACCTCATAAATTAAGCAGTGGTGGTAAAATTAAGTTACCTTCATGAAGATGTTATCATCATTTGAACCATAAATTCATGATTTAAAAAAACAAAAAACAATGGGTCTGGTTTGTCACTCAATAGAAACCGTCATGTGACCAATATCTTTAAGTAGCATGCCGTGTTGGGGGTGATCAAGCAAAAAAATTGGAAAAGAGGGTGATCAATGAATAAGTTACTTCTCTTGCATTTTGTTGGACAGTGATCACTAAAAGTCTGAATTTCCAAAAAAACAAACGTGAATGCTGTTGGACACAAACTAAGGGATCAATTTAGGATAAACTTACATTACAAATTGACCCCCACACCCACTAAGGGAGGGGTTTAAAAAAAAAAGAAGTTTTCCCTAAATATTGAGGGGAGTGTGTGTGTGCAAAATTTCAAGTTTCTACTATGAAAGGTTAGGGCTGGTTGAAGTCCGGATACATAGATACATATAAATGTCAGAACACATGAATAACCCAAAGCCAGCAACAGTGTTTAAACTGGTCTGGGGTGAGTAGCGGTTACATACTTGCAAATAAATAAGAGCAGACTAATCTATAATTATCAATTAATAGTTATCTCCTTTGATAAATCAGTCATTATTATATAGAATAGGGGTGAGCGTGAATGCAGAACCCACACTATCATTAAGTTACAAATCACCCAGATTTTATTTTTGCATTCTTCAAGTTAGTGCATTTTAGTTAATTCAATACCTTTGGCTACTTTGACTCAGTTTATGTGACCTCTGTCTTTTATTGTTATATAGGGTGTCACAGAAGTAACTCCCAATTTGTCCCAGAATTAATGCCACTCCTAAGGAAAGCAACTGTTGAATTACTATTAAAAGCAACTATTAAATAGTTGCATCCCTTAGATAGAACTGGCATTAATTTTGGGACAAATTGGGCCTTACTCATGAGACACCCTGTAGATGGAAATCAGATCATCATTATCAGGGTGAGTGCGAACGCAGACCCCACAATCTTATTATTCTATAATTCTATTGGCAGCATACCGTGTTGGTGGTGATCTATGAATAAGTTACTTCTCCTGCATTTTGTTGGGCAGTGATCACTAAAAAAAAGTCTGAATTAAAAAAAAAAACAAGCGTGAATGCTGCCGGACACAAACTAAGGGATCACTTTAGGATAAACTTACATTGCAAATTTAACCCCCCATCTATTTGGGGAGGGGGGTAATTTTCTAAAAACAAAACAGGCCACACACTATTATTATTCAATTGCAAATTACCTGGACTCTTTTCCATTCTTCAATTTAGCGCTTTTTAGGGGTTCCTTAATTCAATACCCTTGGCAGGAATATACTGTTTTGGATACTTACAGAGATAAACAAAATCACACTTGAATATTATATACAGATAAGATAAAAACAGAAATTTATTTTCTTTGACAAGAATTTTCTCTTTTTATTTCTGTTTTAGGGGCCCCAGTGGGAATCCACATTCTTGGATTTTCCATTAACTGCTTCCACACCTTCTTTTATGTCTTTGAGAGATTTATACTCCCCAGCCATTTTGGCTATCTTTTCTTAAAGAAAGGGGCAATGTATGAACCATTTCTATCACTACATCTGTCTTTTTCTCTCTCTGTAAGTAAAAGCTAGATGTATCACTCACACACACTCACTTATTAGAAACTGTCAATAAAAACTGTCAACGTAGGTTTCTTCAGTTTTTAAGCTGATCTGGCTATGTGTCGCGCTTACAGGCCGCACCAATTGTTCTAGAGGGCTGGAAATTTAAACATTTACTCCTTATGTCTACAAAACACCTTTCTTTTTCTTTTTTTAAAAATTTCACCCCTAAATTGTTAGTTTGCAATGTAAGTTTGTGCTAAATTGTTCCCTTAGTTTGTGTGTGTCAGCAATCACACTTATTTTTAGAAAATTCAGACTTCTTTAGTGATCACTGCCCAACAAAAGGCATGAGACGTAACTCATTCATTGATCACCCTCAACACGGCATGCTGTCAAAATGTTTCTTCAGCTTGTCTGACTATGCATTGTGCATACAGGCTGCACCAATGGAGCTAGAGGGCTGAACATTTAAACATTTACTCCTTATTATATCTACAAAAAATGTTTGTTTTTTTTAAATTTCAACCCTAAATAGGTTTTTTTGTGGGGGGGCGGGTCAATTTGCAATGTAAATTTCTGCTAAATTGTTCCCTTATTTTGTGTGTGGCAGTATTCACACTTGTTTTTAGAAAATAGACTTCCTTAGTGATCACTGCCCAACAAAATGCAAGAGAAGTAACTTATTCGTTGATCACCCCTTTTTCTAATTTTTTAATTGATCACCCTGAATGCAGAATGCTGCCCAAAGACGTTGGTCACATGACGGTTTCTATTGAGTGACTAACCAGCCTTCTTATATACTGACACCTACAGTACTTTTATTTACTTATTTCTATGTCAAATGTGAGGCTCATGTGTCAAACTTTTGATTTTCCAATATAATTGATCACCCCCAACACGGCATTGGTCATGGGACAGTTTCTACTTAGTGTCTAAGCAGACTTGTAATCACTGCAGCCTGGTTAGTGTCCAACCAAAGCAACTAGCAGGTATTTGGATCTTTACTGCATCAACTAGCACTTTGGTACAATCTCCTCATCATATCTTCGCTTGGCTTTCCGGTCTTTGAGCTGAAATCTGAGAAAAATTCAGTCAAGTTCCGTGTGTGTTGTGTGAAGGGGGGGTCTCTCCAGGCCGCACCTCCCTATTGCGCTTAAAGGGGTAGGGTCATTACCGGATGCCTCCCAAAAAGGGAAGTGACAACAGAACTAGATATTTTCCGGACCCACCCCCACATTAAATTCAATCTTGTGTCAAATTCGTTTGTGTAGGTGAGACGAATAAACATCTCTTCCTGTATCTTCCCAAAATTGCTTTCTCTGTCTGCAATGTTTATGCTCTCTTGATGACACATAGATCATCGCTTTTGATTGCTTTTACGTTTGGTCAGATCAGTTGGGAGCAACTTGGCTTGCAAATCAAGATGGATTGGAGTGGCCTTTCTTGCAACAATGTTATTTCTTCCCATAATAACGTTATGAAGGCGATTGACCTGGATTCGTTTACCTCTGCCTATAAAGCTGAAAGAAGTATACGTATTAGATATGTTCAAAACATATGCGCAAAATCTTGTATGCGGAAAACGCCTAAAACTTATTTATTGGATTTTGCTAAAATTTTCAGTACTTATATAAGAAATGGCAAATTTATTTTAAAGAAGTTTCCATTCCTAATTTAAGAAAAAAAGATTTTTTTTCATGTGATTATACTATGAATATTACCCAACCTTAATGATTTTTGCACATATAAAAGATAAGTCCATGGAAAGATAAATTCTGTTTTCTTTTTTTAATGGTTTACCAGGTACAGAAGCCATACTTTGCAATAATGAAAAAAAAGTAAAATGTTGCTCTTGGCAAATTTTCAGTTTTATTTGTAAGCTTATATTTAACACTATTTTTCATGAAATGAAAAAAAATATCAACATACAAATTGTTTTATAGATTTTTTTTTTTTAATATTTCAAATAATTTTAAATTTTTTTATTCTTCCAATAAGCCGACCCTGATGGAATTTTTTTAATGAAATAATCCTTTGAAGAATGAATAAAAACAAATTATATTATAAAAAATGATGTGCCAGTTGAGTCAAGCTGTTTTTTTGTTTAATGTTTAACTAATTGAAAGAGTCATTCTAGGCATAATTGTCAATGCAGCCATTATACAGTCTTACAAGGGTTTGTTCTGGTCATTTTTTCTTCAAGAAAAAGCTTTCAAATTGAATTAACTAATAATTATTACGCTTCTGGCTGCCGTAGAACAGTAGTCAGTATGAGGTTGTTGACAGAATGACAGCTCCTGTCAACGCCTAAGTGTTACGTATTGATTGATGTTTTCGCTTAAAAACAGACTGATTCACGTTATAATTAATGAAAATTTGTTTTACTTTTGTTTAGACGAAAATCTGGTCTTTTCTTTTCTAGTAAAAACAAGAAGAAACTTCAAAATAGGGTATCGATATTTCAAAGGTTATATTGTTGCTATAAGCCTGTCCACACAATATCTCCAAAAGTTCTTAATGAATTACAATGAAATTTTCTGGAAGGATAGTTTATGGGGTAAGGAAGAATCAGTTGAATCCAGGAATTCTTTTTGAGTGAGAAATTTTTTTTTTTTTTTTTTCATCTATGTATTCACTGATGTTTATTCACACAGTACTTCCAAAAGTTCTCTATGAATTTCAATGATATTTTGTGGAACAGTGAGCCATAGTCTAAGGAAGAATTGATTAAATTTTGGGGTGGATCCAGCAAATTTTACAGTTACCTCCCCTGCATTGTAGCTATATATGAACTGATTTTCATTCAGTCTTTAGTGATAATTGGCAGAAATATTTTTTCGTATAGGGTGTACTCATTTTTGGACGGCAACACATTCATATTTTTGGTAACAGTTTCAATGCTGTAGAGTTTGGTCATAAATAATACCTGATAATATCTGTTTTGATTGTAATGTTCCACTAGAAATAATAAAATCCTGACAGCTGACATCTGGATACAGTATCGCCCATAAATAAATACACCCCCTACTACTTTTTTTATAGAAAGTTAATTGTCTTCTAAACCAACATAGCAGGATTTTATTATTTCTAGTGGAACATTTCACAATCAAAACGGATATTATCAGGTATTATTTATGATCAAACTGTACAACATTGAAAGTCTGTTGCCAAAAATATTTTTTTGTGGTGGTATACTCATCTTTGGACGGCAACATATATTTTTGGCAACAATATTATTTTCTTTTTATGGAAAATAGTGTTAAATATAAGCTTACAAATAAAACTGAAAATTTGCCAAGAGCAATGTTTTACTTTTTTTTTTTTTTTTCTTTATTCCAAAGTATGGCTTCTGTACGGTACCTGGTAAACTGTTAAAAAAAGAAAACAGAACTTATCTTTCCATGGACTTATCTTTAATATGTACAAAAATCATTAAGGTAGGGTAATTATAAGTATACTAAATTATCAATTTAATTAAGGGAGAGTTATAATCATAGTAATTGATCATAAATTATACCTGATAATATCTGTTTTTATTGTGTAATGTTCCACTAGAAATAATAAAATCCTGCTATATTTGGTTTAGAAGACAATTAATTTTCTATAAAAAAAAGTAGTAGGGGTATACTCATTTATGACCCGACACTGTACAAGTTTTGAATGCATAAAAGATAAAGAAATGTATTTTTTCCAGTGTTGTAGTTTATAAATATTACTCCCTGTAAATACCACTTGACATACATACTCACTGTTATGCATATATATATATATGTAATGTGTGTGTACATTCAGTTTTTGTGAACCTATTGCATTCATATATTTGTATAAAAATATATGACCTTGTCTCAAAATACCCCACCCAATCTCATCTTTTTCAGTATCCTTTCCCATGTGAAAAGCTAAAAACAAAATGGCTGGAAGAGGGAGTGATGAGTCGTAGTTCAGCAGTTGATGGAAAATCCTTGAGTAGCATAATGTGAAGATGTCTGTCTATTAGATTTTGCCAATTTTTACATTGCTACAATCAAGTAGGAAGGATCTCTTTGCCTTCATTTAACAATTAGAAACCGTTAACCAAAACTGTCAGCATAGGTTTCTTCAGTCTTCAAGCTGGTCCAGCTGGCTATGTATGTATTACACATACAGGCCGAAAGCTGAAAATTTCAACATTTACTCCTTATGTCTAGAAAAGAATGTTCTTTTTTATTTTTGGAAATTCCCCCTCTAAATGGGTTTTTAGTGGGGGGTTCAAATTGCAATGTAAGCCTATGCTAAATTGATCCCTTAGTTTGTGTCCAGTAGTATTCATGCTTGTTTTTTGAAAATTTAGACTTTTTTTCGTGATCACTGTCCAACAGAAGGCGGGAGAAGTAACTTATTCATTGATCACCACTTTTTTCAATTTTTTAATTGATCACCCCCAACATGGCATGCTGATTGTTTCTATTGTGATTACTTTAATATTTGAAGAAAAAGAAAAGTTTTTATTTGGGGATTCAATTTGCAATCTAAGTTTATGCTAAATTGATCCCTTAGTTTGTGTCCAGTAGCATTCACGCTTGTTTTTTGAGAATTCAGAGTTTTTTTTGTTTTTTTAGTAAAATGAAAGGCAGGATAAGTAACTTATTCATTGATCACAGCTTTTTCAAATTTTTTAATTGATTGCCCCCAACACGGCATGTTGCCAAAAGATATTGGTCATGTGACAGTTTCTATCGAGTGACTAACCAGACCTTTTTTTTTCTTTTAACAAATTTTAAAAACCCCAGCACCAGTCTGAAATTTCTTCCCTGCTGATTGTTTTGCTACAACCCCTGAGCAAGTTGATATAAATCTTGATGGCAGCTCCTTCCTCCAAATGTCAAGAGTATTCCCTGAAGTCGGAATAGAATTGTGAAATAAGGCAGGAAGTTTTTAGCTTTGCTTTTCTTTTTTCATGAAATTCTGCCAGGGAATATTATTAACTTGTTCAGTCAAAACATATGTCTGCTAGGATAGTGTAAGGGTTAGTATGTCTGCCTTGCACGCAGAAGGTCCTGGGTTCGATTCCCAGTATGAGCGAAGAGTGTGGAAAACTCTTCATTAGGACAAATTTCCCTGTGCACTCAGCACCTAATTGAGTACACTCTAATCTGTTTGATTAAGATGGAGGTATCCCTTGGGTGGACTTGCAACCTGCCAAGGGGGTGGTCATGCATTCTTGTAAAAACTTGTAGGAATAAAGTCCTGGTCTTGACCAGACTTGAAACTTGCAAGGATCACTAAGCTGACGTATTTAATGGAAATGGGGACTTTGTCACCATCCATTCATACTCCAATGGGAGTTGTCTCCTAAGAGACAAACGCTTTACCTTTTTCAGTCAAAACATCCGACTGTCAATGGGTAACTTGACAAGACACCTGAGTATTTGTTGCTTAACCGATTTTCCAGTTCCCAGTATAAGCAAAGAGTGTGGAGAACTCTGCATTTACACTCTAAGCTGTGCGATTAGGGTGGAAGTGTCCCTTGGGTGGATCCTGCCAAGGGGGTGGTCATAAAAACTGGTAAGAATAAAGTCCTGGTCTTGATCAGACTTGAAACATGCAAGGATCACTAAACTGTTGCATACAATGGAAACAGGGACTTTATCACCATCCATTTATTCTCCAATGCGAGTTGTCTCCTAAGAGACGGACGCTTTACCTTTTTCAGTCAAAACGTCCGACTTATTACTGTCAATGGGTAACTTGACAAGACGCCTGAGTATTTGTTGCTTAACCAATTTTCTGGTTCTCTCAGTTCTAGAACTGTGCCAGATTATCCATTTTGCCAGACCAACAGAAGTCACATAATAATAATTTGTTATACACACCTCTGACCCACTGAATCTATACATTGCTTAATTTATTCTACACTCTTATTCATTGTGATGAGTCCTGTTATGTACTAATAAAACTAGTAAATGCCTGTTGCTTTGCTGTGTTCTGTGTCAGTATGTTTACACAGTAATTAGAATGGTTAATGCAAGGTATTGTTAACAAAAATTCTTGTATTTATTTTGCGTCAAAAACGAAATTGACACATCAGCATCAATAGTAGTAGTTGTAGTTATATCATCAGCAGCCACACACACAGCAAAACAGTTATTTTGCATTCGTTATATTATCAGCAGCCACAGATAGCAAAACAGCTGACATCTCGCAAATAATATTGATTTTATACTGCATGCTCTAAATGTAAAGAATAGCACTTGCAGATTTGATCAAATGGTAAAGAAATGGGCGGTTAGTAAAATAGACGTGGGTTTTCCCTGACACCAGGACAATTTCCACCGAGGACATTTGCTCCCCAAGGGCAATTGCAAAGAAGAAAATAAATGAGAAATTATTACGCTATTGTGCATTGATATATACAAAATTGGGGTGCAACACTTTCGTCTACATCACTTTAGCAAATATCAGTTTTGTCTACATCACTTTGGTCTAACATCACTTTTGTCCACACAATATCTCCAAAAGTTCTAAATGAATTTCAATGATATTTTGTAGAATGGTTGGGCATGGACTAAAGAATTGATACAATTTTGGTGTGGATCCAGGAATTCTTTTTAGATTGAGATATTTTTTTTAATTAAATTTTAGGACGGATCCTGGAATCTTTTTCATCGCAATCAAAAAAATAAAAATATTTGGACCCCAAAATTTCATCAATTTTTCCTTAGCCAATGTCCCACCATTTGACAAAACGTCATTGAAATTCATTGAAAACTTTTAGAGATATTGTTGAGACAAGGTGATTTTAGACAAAAGTGATTTAGACAAAATTGATATTTGCTAAAGTGATGTAGACGAAAGTACCGTAACCCATAAAATTTTATATGGATTTTCATAAAACCCTAACCATAACCAAACTTTTTTGTTGAAAATTGTCTGTGGGGCCAATGTCCTCGGAGTGAAATTGTCCTCGGTGTCCTGATGCTTGGTTTTCCCTCGTTACCATGAACCATTTAATATCGCTTTGCATTTAATTAAACGTACTAATACTACGTTCTGACATTCACTGCTACTTCTGCTCTTTAACTTTTTCTATCTATTTCTGATACTATTACTGCTTAGATTAATATTCCGCCTCGGCTGCTGATGTTGCCGCCACAGCAGCAGGTTGTTGTGTGTCTAAGTTCTCTCACACCGCAGATGCTTTTATTTCTTGTGCCAATTCTAAGAAGAGAATCTTTCCTTATATGTTTCGGAAATGGTTTGCTTGCTTGTTCCCACCCCCACTCTCCTCGCCTCCCCATATTACCATTTTTCCATCGCTGCTTCCACTCCGATATTCTTCTTCTTCTCTCTTTCTTTCTCTCCACTGACATTGACGTTCTTAACTTAAGATTAAAGGCAAAAAAGTTTCTCTCTCTCCAATTCTATGTAATGCTTTCTCTCTTGTATTCTCTGTGTGTGGATGTCAGTATGTATGAATGTGAGTGGAGATATATGTATATGTATGTGCGTGTGTGTGAGTTAAATGACAAGGTTAGAAGGCTTGTAGTACAAATGAAACTTTTATTTCAACGTTTTGTCCACTTGGGCTTCTTCAAATTTTGTTGTGACTGATCAGTTTCACGCAGCCATTGTGATCAACGGACAACTGTTCTTATATACAAGTAGGATGTTATTTCTGGGAGGTAATTCTTCTCTTATTTTTGTTGCTGTTGTTTTTGTTTGTTTTTTATTCTCTGTTTGTGTGTATAATGTGAACCTGATCAGTAACAACAACATCGTAAATATCTCTCTCACACAATTTATTTCTGTTATGTTTCTATAGTGAGTACCCAAAGACCCAGAAATTGAAACAAACCACACATTGAAATACAGGTTGCTAATCATTTCTGTCCATTCATGTCAATGCTCTTGAGGAAGGCATGTACCCTAACCACTCCATCAGTCTGCCATTTATCTTAACACAATCTTGCGTTTAGAAAAGACACTGAGGTGAAGTCTTCCTTCTCTTCTTCTTCGTCTGATTTTACCTCCAATTATCCAACCTGGCATCAGTGGGGTGGAACACATTTTACGATTTGCAAGAGTATCGCTACTACAGCAGTTGGTATGAAATAATGTTCTTTGAGTTTTTAGTCTTTAATGTGGATATTTGTACCACATGTGTTTTGAAGATTTTTTTCAATAGCCGTGAGAGCCATATTTTTTCATTTTAAAAAAGAAATTATCATTATATTATTATCATTGTCAAGTTCCAGTCCTTTGGAGTTGACTTATTTTCCCCTGTAACACCACAACAAGAACAATCCTCACCTAATTCATGGGAGTAAACTCTTCACTGTTTGTCTATCAGTTTAAACAAAACAATATATAAAATAACATTTCTCTACCGTGATTTGAAATGACCAAGTGATTGCTAGGTGGATGTCTTACCAACTGAGCTAAACTGATGTCTTATATATTTACAAATTTATTTATTATATATACAATCTTACCTTCCAAGTCTCACATATTTTCATACATTCTCATGCTCACACGCATGAAAGGAAAATTCTTACGCATTTTTATAAAAAATGTTAGATTTATTAAATTGGTTTAGATTTCTGATTAAAAAGAAAAATCTACTTCTATAGAACTTTAGAACTCACATTAATTTGAAAGATCACATCTAAAACTTTTGAAACATGTTTTAAATAGACTTTTGACAACACTTAATTGCAGTAACTGATATGCCCTGAAAAGCAATTTTAGCCAATCTTGGATACATAATTTTCAAAATTTTCTGGGGGAGCAGGCCGCCAAGCACCCCCCCCCTCATTTTCAACATTGAAACTTTACAGGTATGTACAATACAAAAGTTAGAGTAATCATCTTCAGTCGGAATAAAAGTAGGAGTGGCGTTTGACCCTGCAGCAGCCAGGCTTGTTATTCATTATTCAGCCATAAGAGAACAAATCACTAAAGTCAGATTATATTATTATTGTTATTACTAGGTCATGACTTAATGTTAAATAACATTTTATTAGTACACTTAAGTGAAAAATGTTGAATCTGAACGTCTGTTAGTGTTACAGATGTTTTATGTACGTCGATGTTGGATTGTTTGATGACAGCATTTTCTTACTGGCGCCAGTAGTCCATCTTCAAGCCCAGGTAAAACTAAAACTATGTCAGGATTTTAAATGCTGATTTTGTAGGCAAGTGAACAAGCCCTCCTAACTTTGAAAGACTGGCACGAAATAATCTTTCCACCTCCAATTGGCTTTGTACTAAGCTTGATAGATGCTTTGTGTGTGTGTGTGTGTGTGTGTGTGTGTGTGTGTGAACGAGCATAGAGTGGTTGACAGCAACCTGGCCTCGCAAGACATTAATAGTGAGTTCGGTCCTCAACTCCTTATATAGCTTATTTGTAGTGTATGACTAGTATACGATCCGAGCCTCAGGATTCATGTTTATAGATGTGTCCAACGCATCTCTATAAGACACTTTTCAGTCGGTTTTTGGTCCCTAATATGTAAATATCAATTTTTCCAGCCATATCATGTTGGATTGATATGAAACTTGGTCCAGACCTTCGGGTGAAATATCCTCATCTTCCTCTTCCTCCTGCTACTACTACCATAACTAGTAATGCTAAATATCAATTTTATCAGCCGTATGATATATGAATCTTGTAATTTATATATCTAGTGTGTGTGTATCTTGTAATTTATATATCTAGTGTGTGTGTATGTGTATCTTGTAATTTATATATCTAGTGTTTGTGTGTATATCTTATATATCTAGTGTGTGTATATCTTTTATCTTATATATCTTGTGTGTATGTATGTATATCTTGTGTTTGTGTATCTTTTATCTTATATATCTAGTGTATGTATTTTATATATCTTGTGTGTATCTTGTATCTTATATATCTAATGTGTGTATCTTATATATCTAGTGTGTGTATCTTATATATCTAGTGTGTGTGTGTGTGTATAGTCAGACACAATAGATAACTACTGTGTCATCCCACATCCAAAAGATACAGAACCGGAAGACGACAACGCCAACAAGAATTTTATTTTCGGAGTTGACTTGTGTTTGACCCTAAGTTTTAAACCTGTTACACGGACGACGACACGCTTGGTGAGCCTTGCATTAGTCGTGTGACTAATTATGTACTCAGCGAACATCTGGTATGTTGGTGTCTGCACTGCAATAAATAAGTTAAATTTTTCTATGCGTATAATGCACGTTAGAAAGATAAAAATAAAATAATTAGCCTCACACATACACAATTGTATTACTAAGCATAGCTCAGTCTGGCACAAGGTCACAGTGGTGGGGCACGACTAGAGAATCGGTGTAACGAATTGGTCCATTACATAAACTTTGTCATTTACATGACCGTCATGCTATGATAGGCACCTTAAATATTTACTGAGTTTAGTAGTCTGGCACAAGGCCATGAATACAGGATGTCCAGTGAGGATCGAACTGATTACACAGGACAGTAGTAATGGTTTGCTTGACTGTCCCAAACAATTTATGAGTGTTATGTAAAACTAGGGCATTGCCCGTTCCAAAGGTGTATGTTTGGAAGGGGCCGGACTTTATGGTGTGTGGAGCAGCTTGCCATGTCATGTCATTGTCATGTAAAATAATTTTCCATTCATCGTACAAAACTACGGCTTTGAAGTATTTTGGTTACTTCTCTTCAGTGTTGCCAATTTAGTTATTTTATATCTAAATCTAGATCTATAAATTGCCAAAATAATCAAACAATTTAAAATCCATCATCAGACCAAATTTGTATGGTTTTTGGACCAAATTAAGTAGCTTCAGTACCAAAATAATCAAATAACTTAAAATTAATCATCAGATTAAACTTGCAGGAAAAATGGATTAAAATACATATTTTTTCTATCTATTGTTCATGTATATTTATGTTGTATCATATCATTCGTGTATAAGGGATTGTTATTTTTTGTAAATTTTCCTTCAGTACCAAATGACAACACTGTAGCGTAGGCAGACACAAGGCCACAATAATTGAGACACCCATAAGGATTGAACTCGCTCCTCATAGCTTATAGTCTGGTTGCTAACTTTTGCTTCTGGCAGGCACCTTGTTTGCTTAGCTTTGAGTAGATCTATCTCAAAGTTTTCCAAACTCTTTGCATTGGCGCCACACTTTTCAAAAATATTTTTTTTTTTGCGACACATTACTTAAGTTTTGTTAGCCGAGCCAAATATATAATGTCATCCCGCCAGTTCAACTGTCCCAGGAAAAGTATCTTTAGAAAGATATACAAAATTATACTTAATTTCGTGACACACCTCAAGATTATTGGCGACACATTAAAGTGTCACAACACACAGCTTAGAAAGCTCTCTTCTAAAAGAATCACTGTATAATATTTCCAGAATCAAAAGAGGAACAGAAAAGTGGATATCCAAAAAAAAGATGTATTCCAGGGGGGATATATCCGACTGTTGCTTGTCAGGTAAGGGTCTAGGAATTGCAAAGCTGTGACCCGTCCTAAACTTTCACTGTTCCAGGATAGGAGCAAATGCACAATTTTCCCAATCCGGATGCCAATGGCACAACACACAGCTTAGAAAGTTCTGGTCTAAAAGAATCACTGTATAATATTCCAATAATATTTCCAGAACAAAGTGGGATGTAGGCTGGTTTTGAATCCTCAAAAGAGAAACAGAAAAGTGGATATCCAAAATATTGAGTTGTCTTTGAAAAAAAACAAAAAAAAACAGGAAGTAAGAACTATTTGAATACTCATGTTTTGTTAGCCAATCCAAACATATAATGTCATCCAAGCAGTTCACCTGACTCGGGGGGGAGGAGTATCTTTAGAAAGATATACAAAATTATACTTAATTTTGCGACCTAGATATTATTGGTGTCACACTAATGTATCGCATCACACTAATGTGTCGCAACACACTAATGTTGCGACACACAGTTTGAAAAGCTCAGAGAGAGAGAGAGAGAGAAATGTATGAGTGAGTCGGCAGAATAAGAGAGAGGTATGTGTGTTTGTTTGAAGTAAGAGGGAGAGTGTGCAAGAGAGAAAGAAAAGAAAGGGTGGGTGGTTGAAACGTGTGTGTATGTGCACGCAGATGTCTGTGCACAGTGTTCGTGTGTATGCTTATTTATGTGTTAGTAGCACGTTCCTATCTGCACGTGGATCTTACATGTGTTTTTCTTTTAGATTCTAATCCCCTTTCATCTTTTAAAAACTTTTAAAATTTTATTTTATTTTATTGAAAATGATCCAAACAGCTGTAACCTGTACATTGGAAGACATACACAGATACACAAGATGGAACTATGTTCATAAAAACGTTAATTTTTTAAAGTTTTAGAATTTTAATATGAATTTAATAATTATTTTCAAATTCAGTGTTCTATAGATGTTAAAAATCTTAAAATTCTAAAACTTCAAAAAATTTTTAAAATATTGAAAATTTAGAATTTTAATATTAACGTCTATAGAACACTGAAATTGAAAATAATTTTCAATATTTTTCATTTTCATAGTTTGTTTATTTTTTTCATTTGTTTTTTTTCTCATAAAAGTAATCATGATCCTCTACTTAGAGCTGTTCAGGCACAGTGGTTCTTAACTGGGGGGGCACGCACCCTAAGTGGTGCATTAGCTAAATCTTGGGTGGGGGTGGAGGGGTGCGCAACAAACTTTTTTTTTTCGTTTATGTATACAACTTTTGATCTATCTCCTTCTTGTCCCGAATGGTTTTATTAGTAATATCTTGATACAGACTTTTAATCGTTTTATTAGTAATATCTTGATACAGACATTTAATGGTTTTATTGGTAATATCTTGATACAGACTTTTAATTTTATGTCTGATAAATTTTAACATTTTGTTGTTTACACTTTTTAATATTAACTTTGCCGATTTTGACTTTTTAAAATTTATTAGTAACCATCAACCAAAACTGTCAATATAAGTTTCTTCAGTTTTTAAGTGATTCCGGCTGGTTGTATGTAAGTTTCTTTTTTTTTTTTTTCTCCATTTTTATGCTGATGTATATGTTACCCCTAATCTACGAAATTGCCTAGTTAGCGAATAAAACTACATATTTACTTATTTTTTGATTATATGTATAAACTTTTGATTGTAAAAAAAATGGTGGTTTTTATCCTTGTTTTGTTTAATATAATCTTTTTATCAAATTAAAACTACGTATTTATTTTTGGTTAAAAAATAAATAAATACATATTTTTACATTGATCAACAGTTTATTTAATCAAAACAAGGATAAAAAAAAAACAATTTTTTTATAATCAAAAGTTTATATACAAAAAAATAAGTAAATACGTAGTTTTGTTCACTAATTACGCAATTTCACGGATTCGGCGTAACATATACAAAGTTAATTGGGAAAATGCCACAACAGCCGGTGGATTAAGTGGTTTTATCAGCAATATTTTGATACAGACTTTCAATTTTGACATTTTGTTCTTTTCATTTTTTAATATTAACTTTGATGTTTTTGTTGCCAAAAATATTTTTCTGTACTCATTTTGGGACGGCAACATATTCATATTTTTGGCAGTTTCAATGCTGTAGAGTTTGGTCGTAAATAATACCTGATAATATCTGTTTTGATTGTGTAATGTTAAACTAGAAATAATAAAATCCGTCTATATTTGATTTAGAAGACAACTTTTATTTCTAGTGGAACATTACACAATCAAAATGGATATTATCAGGTATTATTTATGACCAAACTCTACAGCATTGAAACTCTGTTGCCAAAAATATGAATATGTTGCCGTCCAAAAATGAGTACATTGCGAAAAATATTTTTTGCCAACAGTTTCAATGCTGGAGAGTTTGGTCATAAATAATACCCGATAATATCCGATTTGATTGTGTAATGTTCCACAAGAAATAATAAAATCCTGCTATGTTTGGTTTAGAAGACAACTTTCTATAAAAGAAAGTGGTAGGAGTGTACTCATTTATGACCAAACTCTACAACATTGAAACTCTGTTGCCATGAATATGTTACCATCCAAAGATGAGTACAACATTACGAAAAAATATTTTTGGCAACAGAGTTTCAATGCCGGAGGGTTTCAATGCTGGAGAGTTTGATATCTGTTTTGATTGTGTAATGTTCCACTAGAAATAATAAAATCCTGCTGTTTGGTTTAGAAGAAAATAAACTTTATATAAAAAAAAATGGTAGCGGTGTACTCATTTTAGGTAATACTGTAGATATTTTTAAGATAAAAACACAATGTATGTTCTTTAGTTCTGGTAGAGTGTGTGTTGTGAGAATTGAGTTCCGTTTGCTTTGGACCACACCAGTCAATTATTCTTATAGTAGCCATATTAAATCTTTGTTTCTCGCTTGGGTCGAACTATGACTCGGTGAGGAATAGATTGGCCACTTAACATTTTTATTACTAATTTCCCTCCAATGCATTTTTGCTTTGATTAATTGGCAATACTTACAGATTTCGTTGGCCTATTGTAGATTATGTTCTCAGACAAATAATAAAAGATCCCGTTTTATGTCTTTGTGTTATATATGTGAATAAATCTATACACGCACTGTGAATATGTCTGTGTGAAAATATGCATGTATACATACATGCATATTTTCACACAGATATATATTCTGTCCGCTCGGATGATGTAATGGTTAGCATGTCTGCCTCCCACAGAGGGGGATTCTGACAACTGGGCATCCCAGGCAGTGTTGCTGACTTAAAAAATATTTTTGCGCTAATTTGACTGCCAAAAAGCACTAAATTTTTTTAAATAGCCAAAAATGGCCCCAAAAGATGCTAAAAATAGCCAGAAAATGGCCAAACACAGCCAAAATGTTTTAGGCAAAAACGCGCTAATTTAGTGCTTTTTGCATTGCCAAAACAAGATTTAGGGCGAAACACGCTAAATTGGCAACACTGATCCCAGGATCTCCATACGCTTTGCCCAGGCATGTGCCCTGGAGGGATTATTTCACTGTTTGTAGAGACAGGACAGAGGCCATTCATGTGTATCTATAATCTATCTATAAGATTGTGATTTTGTGAAATCACCGAACATTTCAATAATCGCATCGATTCCCTAGTTTCACAATCGGTGTGGTAATGGTTAACAAGCTTGTGATGCTGACCATTACTACTGTAATGAGTCTGATGCTCACTGGGTGCCCCACAACTGTGGCCTTGTGTCAAACTAAGCTGTATATGCACTGTAAATACTGAAGCAGAATATACTTGATATTTACTAAGTTTGGCTTAGTTTGACACAAGGCCACTATCGTGGAGCAACCAGAGGGGATCAAACTCATGACAGATAATGGTCAGCATCACAAGCTTGTTAACCATTGCAACACTGTGAAACTAGGGATTTCATGAAATGACTGAAACGTTCAGGGATTTCACAAAATCACTAGTTACGCAATCTTATAGTAACACATAGATTATACACATACATGCACAATTTCACAGACATATATTCAACATTTGTATGTGTGTGTGCGAGCGCGTGTGCACAGATTTATTCACATATATAATACAGAGACATACAAAATGGTCTTTTATCTTTTGTCTGGGAACATAATTTAGAAATAGGCCAACTAAAACTGAAATATTGAGGTATTTCACAAAATCCCTGGGGATTTCACGAAATCCTTAGTTTCGCAATCTTTCTGTAACATATGTATGCCCTTATCGACACTTGCACAAATATATCTAAAGGTCACAAGCCCTGATTCATCAAACAAAAACAATTGCAATTTATCTAATATGCCCTTCGGACACAATGCAAACTGTGTCTTGAACTAAGAGTAATGAATCATGTACATTTACAGTTAAAGTATCATGAATGAGATTAGAACATTGATGATAGGAATATATGTTTATATATACTTTCTAGGGCAAGTTTTCTCATTGTTGATTCCTTACATAACTGGGTAAAGATCTACATCTGTTAACCAAGTTGAAAAAAAAATAGAAAGTTTTTTTTTGCCAGTAATTTTTTGTGCTTTTGTGACCGTCTAGTTTTTAGAAAAAATGTTTTTTTAAGGTTTTACTAAGGGGGTTCTATTTACAATGTAACTGTATGCTAAACTAGACTGTTACTTTCAGCCCGTTGTATGGAAATAAGGCTTCAAAGCATATTATTTCCCTTGAAGGATGTTAACTAGGTTTCTTTGATATTTTAATGTTGTTTTTTTTCTCTAAAAACTAACAACTTTTTGGAAGTTTGTTAGGGTCTAATGCAGGGTTTCCCAACCTGGGCGATTTCAACTGTTGGGTGGGCGATGAGCAACTAGACAAAAAATGGTGGGCGATTGGAAATTTTGGTGGGCGATATAGGATTTTGAGTATTAAAAAGGTATTTCAACATATGCTACCCCCAAAAAATATTAAAAGGAGATACGCAAAGAACCTGTATAAAAAAAGTCAGCGTTATTTGTTACCTCCCTTTGGTATTTTTACTACATCATAAAAAGTCAGTGTACGAACCAGTAACAAATTTTTACCAAACATTTTTTATATGCTTTTCAATATTTACTATACAAGTTGGCGGTGAAAAAATTTTCCATGTGAAAGTGGGCGATGACGCAAAAAAGGTTGGGAACCCCATGTCTAATGGATTAAAAGCCCAACAAAATACTGGTGAAAAATATTGGTTCTATTTTATTTCCGACTTGGTTAACGGATGTAGATCTTTACCCATACCTGTTTTTAAACTGTAATGTATACCACATATGCCAGACTATAAGACAAATGGTTTACATGGGTATTTGGAGGACTTCTGTTCACTGAAACTCATCCAAACCCCATAACTGTCAATACCGAGCATTGGTTGACAGCCCCCCTCGTCATAATACCAGCGCATTGGATTTGCATTTAAATGTCCGTCTTGTATACTGGCATATACAGTATTCATTTTTATGGGCTCAATTCATCCTCCATTTTGAATTTTCATCTAGTAATTTTTTAACCCTTATACTTCCCATTGTACATTCCTCCCTTGACTGAAATTCCTCCCCTGTGGGCCAAGTACCTCCCATTTGATGATCTCTGATCTAGAAAGATGTTGATAGTTCTTGCTCTGTAGTTCCTATTTCAGTATTTTAACCCCTATGCCATCAATTAGAACAGGGGTAGGCAACCTACGGCTCGCAGGCCTCATCCGGCCCACACAGGGATTTTGATTGGCCCGCAAGCAAGTATTGGGATATTAAGCTTAATTCCTGGTGTTTTCTTACTTATTTTTTAAATAGATTAAGCTGAAATGATTTTCTAACATGCTTTTTTGATTGATTGGAAGAAAAATATAACTAGATGCATTTAAATGGATAATTCCCATATTTCAAGCTTTTTTCCATGGCTCTTATCTGGCCCACTGTCGACTCATTAATACGCAATCAGGACGGCAGAGACAAAAAGGTTGCCGACCTCTGATTTAGGACAATACATTTCTTTGTTGGCTTTGCCAAATTTAGAATATTTTGTACTTTGTATTACAAATTTCTCTTTTTAACTGCGATGAAAGTCAACAATTCCCTGGACGCCAAATTTGAATCGGTCCAAAAGGAAGGATAGAGAGAGTGGGTGAAGAGGAATTTTTTTTCTTTTTATATCACACTACGTCATATAATTCTTCTTTTTTTTTTTTTTT
>VCCN01005748.1:1366818-1378374 GCA_006491835.1 Architeuthis dux
TCTATCTATCTATCTCTCTATCTATTCATTATCTATCTATCTCTCTATCTATTCATATCTATCTATCTCTCTATTCATATCTATCTATCTATCTCTCTATCTATTCATATCTATCTATCTATTCATATCTATCTATCTATCTCTCTATCTATTCATATCTCTCTATCTATTCATATCTCTCTATCTATTCATATCTCTCTATCTATTCATATCTATCTCTCTCTCTCTATCTCTCTATCTATCTCTCTATCCATATTTATCTCTCTCTCTCTCTCGTTAATTCATTGCAACTTGAAGAAATTTAATATTTTTTAGTCTTTTGATGTAATTCTGTTTTTATTTGCGATTTTCTGGGTGAGTGGTTAATAATAATAATATAGGAATAAATGTTCCGGTCCACAACCCACCCGCCTTGTATCACTAACCAAGCTTTAACAAACTACATTCATTTCATTGTCATTTTATTCAAATGATCATTAGCCAATCATATTCAGCTACGGTTATTGCATGCCATGTTAGGGGTGATCAATGAATAAATTACTTCTCTCACCTTTTGTTCACTAAAAAGTCTGAATTTTAAAAAAAAAAGTGTGAATGCTGCCAGATACAAACTAAGGGATGAATTTAGCATAAACTTACATTGAAAATTGAGCCCCCATTAAAAACCTACCAAAAAACGTTTTTTCTAGACATGAGTAAATATTTAAATTTTCAGCCCTCTTGCTCCATTGGTATGGCCTGTATGCGTGATACATAGCCAGCCTGCCAGACCTGAAGAAACCTATGTTGACAGTTTTGGTTGACAGTTTATAATATCCACATATTTTTCTTTTGAAAGTGAAAATAACAATCCTAGCATATAAAATGCACTAAAAGTGTAAGCTTAAATATTGTTCAGATTTTTAGATGACCCCTGTTTCGGTGTTAAGTTGTTGAAATTCCTTAGGGGAAACATTGTCATTATCAATTTTATTAATCACTGCTACCCAAAACCCTAGTTTAATTGGGTTTAGGTTATTCAAGTGTTCACACATTTATATGTATCTATGATGCTGGGAAAAAGACAATGTGGAGACTCACCTAATAAGTCGAAACATGTTAATGTATTAAATAAATGCCTTGCAAATTATTCTGAGTCTCCACATTGTCTTTTTCCCAGCATCATTATGTCGGATAACCTTTTTGTACACCATATCTATCTATGTATCCGGACTTTGCCCAGCCTTAACCGTTCATAGAAACTTGAAGATTTCCCCCCCAAAATAGGGTTTTAGAGGCGGGTTCAATTTTATCTATCTATGTATCCAGACTTTGCCCAGCCTAACTGTTCATAGTAGAAACTTGAAATTTTGCATACACACTCCCCTCAATGAGTAGAGAAAATGTTTTTTTTTGTTTTTTTAAATTTCCCCTGAAAATAGGGTTTTATAGGCGGGTTCAATTTTATCTATCTATCTATCTATCTATCTATGTATCCAGACTTTGCCCAACCCTAACTGTTCATAGTAGAAACTTTGTACACACACTTCCCTCAATGAGTAAAGAAAATATTTTTTTTGTTTTTTTTTTTTAAATTCCAGGTTTTTAGAGGGGGGTTCAATATGCAATAGAAGTTTATGCTAAATTGGTCACTAGTTTGTGCCCGCTTGTTTTTTGTTTTTTTTTAATTCAGACCTTTTTAAGTGATCACAGGCCAACAAAAGTCGAGAGAAGTAACTTATTTTTTTTTTTATACCCCTTTTTCCAACTTTTTAATTGATCACCCCCAACACAGCATAATGGATGGCAGTGATTCATAATTTCCCTTGAAATGCTAGTTTTTTTATAAGTTTTTCTATCCACTTATTTTTGTTTCTTTTTATTCCCACACTCGTGTTGTTTTACATTCTACAAGCTGCCTGGGTCGGAAATAATGAATACTGCTTACTTGATGTTCATAGAACGTAAAAAAAGGACCTGAGCATTGCGATAAAACCCAACAAAAATAAGATCAAAGTGAAACTAGTAGAAAAAAATAAAAAATTAATGACTTCTGCTCCAATTTGTAAATTAGTGTAATTGAATCAATAATGAGGCATATAATTGGAATGTTGATACTGAATTTAAATTTTGTAACTTGAGAAAAAAAAATAGAATAGTGGAAGTATTATATTGACTATGACTGTGCAGTAGTGAAAGGGTTAAGTGACACCTGACTAAATACTGTAGACCAATGTTTCTTAATGTGGGCGCTAGCACCCCCTTGGGGCGTTTTTCTCTCAAGGGGGCACTGAGGTGATTAAGGACCTTAATGGGACATTTGAACTTCTAGGAGGGTGTTGTGTGATTCCATAAATATCTATGATTTTGATTTACAAATGGCTGTTGTTTAGCTCAAGGTTCTCACTAGTAGTAACAAATTATGTTATATGTACTCTTTTAAGTAATTTACTTTATAATAAACATTTTAAATTGCCTTGCAGCCAGGTTTAATTTGATAACCACCCATTATAAATTCATTGATATACCTACTATAACATTTTCCTTAATAAAACCTTTGAACTGAATATTGATGTTTTTCTTTATAATGACAAGCTACCATATGTCTCTAAAAATATGTGTTTAGTACTTATTTAAACTACAGGGTGTGTTGACGTGTAGCTAGTTGTCATTTTGTGCTGAAAAAGGTTGAGAAACACTGCCTTAGACTCGCATTCTAATTTTTTTAACACATAAGCTATGGTATAGTGCTAAAAAATAGAGTGAGGGCCAAGCAGGCCTGTCTTCTCTCCTCGAGCCAATGCCCTCAGCGAAAAAAGATTTGCAATTTAACCAATTAAAGAGATGTTTTGAGGTCATATTATTATTTTGTTATGCCTCTTTGGGCAGCTCCAAATTATACTCAATATTTACACATCACCTTCTAAACAAATACAAAATTCATAAAAACATATTCAAATGTACATAAATACAAACCTCTACAATTTAGCACAATTCACAGATCAAACACTCTTGAAAATCTCATCAGACAGATTCCAAAAATGTCCTTGTAATCTCATGTTTTTCCCATAATTTTTAAAATTATCTAAATTATTTTAAAAACTTTGTACGCTATTGCTATCTTTAACATGACTAGGCAACTTATTCCAAAAATATATTAGAAAAAAAAAATCTAATTGTTTAGTAGTTTTAGTTTTTGCAATCTGTCTTGTCAATAGATTTCCAGTTCGAGGAGAGATATTAAAGAATGGTGTACCATATTTAGAAATTCCATTAATTATTTTGAAAGTCTCGATTAAATTTGAATATTTTGACATTTGGACTAGCTAAATTTTTTTATCAGTGAATTGTTGAAATAGAGAATTTTAGTAGTATGCAGATAGTGGAGTAATGCCATTCCCCAAAATATACACACCACTGCATATAAGATGAAATATAGGACATCCGGGAGTTAGAATCTAAAGAAGTTTGCCGTCCCAAATTAAATATCTGAAAACATCTAGAATCTAGGGAAGTTTAGCATCCAAAATACTGCGACACAAACAATGATTTTAATAATACAATGTTTACTTAGGCACCTTAGTTGAGGTCATTTCTGAATTGAAAGGTTTGTAATTTAAATATTTTAATATAAATCTACGAAAAGGCATGAACAATACAATGTTTACACACCTGAGTTGAGATCTTTTCTGAATTGAAAGGTTTGTAATTTAAATTTACGAAAGGGCACGAATACAGATTAAACGAATACATTTTGAATGTTAAATGTTCAATTTATTTCCATATTGACATTAGGGTTAGTGTTAATTTTGATTTTTAATATACACCCGATATTTGTCTGTGATAATAATTAACCTAAAAGAACTCAGACCCATTTCTACTTGAAGGAACATAATGTGGGATTATGGGTAGGAAAATTGACACAGTCACATGACTGCACCAGGATGTTCATTATATGTCATTTCATGAATTAAAATAAAGGATAAAATATAATATTATATAAGAGACTATGCAGATCAATTAAATTGTATGTGATACCAGTGTCACGGTAGGTTCTTATGGGTTAAAAACACATGTAGATTTCTGTTCCTACATTGGTTCTGAGACGCATGCACAAAAATTTGGTACGCTAAAATACGCCTCCTCAATCTGGATTCTAGAAGTTTTTGGTAATATGGATTAACTCCTGGATGTCCGAAATATACTGTGTACAAGGAGTTGCTCTCCGTGATATAGGTTTTTTTAAAGGATGAACTGCTTTCTTCAATCAACAATCTAATTTGATGTAGAAGTATTTTGATAGTCTGACTACTTGCTAGGTTACAGAGTTTCTTCTGACTTGAAATTAATTTTCAAATCTGTGATTATGATTTACAAATTGCTGTTTAGTCTGTTTAGTAGTATCTGTTTAGAAATTCATTGATATACTGTATTTCCCGGCATATAAGACGCGCTTTTTGTCTCGGGGGGGGGGGGGGGGGTATTTTATTTTTTCGAGAATATGCCTGCAAAAATTGAGGTGTGTCTTATATGACGGGGAAATATGGTACTTACTATAACATTTTCCTTAATAAAACATTTGAACTGAATGTTGATGCTTCTACCATATGGGATCTCCACAAAGCCCCCTCTAGAATCTCAAAGACCTCCTTAAGGTCCTTAGTCACCTCAATGCCCCCTTGAAACAAACCAACGCCCCCCATGGAGCGCTAGTGCCCACGTTGAGAACCACTGATGTAGATCTTTACCAAATATTCTCTCTCTGTATTCGTGTGCTTCTTTGCTTGGGTGACTTTTAACAAAGGATATTAGAGGAACTCAAAATAGTAGCTGTTCAATTAAATTAACAGTTCACCCGAAACAGTGAATTTTCATTATGCCTGCCTTGGGATCGAAATTAACTCGTCCCGGGGATGGTAAAAATGTGTTCGGACGGAAGTGATTTTTAAAAAAGAAAAAAAAATTTTTTTTTTTTTTTTAAATTTGGTGAGGATTGTTCTTGTCGTTTTATTGTTTTTGTTACAGTAGAAAAACAAAGTCAACTTCAGGTTTGGACTGGAGTTTGACAATTATTTATTTCCTCAACATTTTAATGGTGTTTTTATTATGCTACTAACAGCTATAGATGATAATAACAAAGTAAAGAAACAACATTGTGATTTTGGGACCATTTACATTTCCTTTGGGACAGTTAAAATTGTTTTTCGGGTCGGTTTACATTTCCTTCAGGATGGTTAAAATTGTTTTTTGGGATGGTTAAAATTGTTTTTCGGGACTGTTACAATTGTATTTCACGACAGTTACAATTGTTTTTCGGGACGGTTCTAGGATGTTTATGAAAAAAGTTAGTCTGGAGCCCAGCTGCCTGGTGTGTGTTTGGTTGGCTAATGATAGAAACTAAAATGTTGCTATTTGCTTTAATTCTTGCTCTTTGGAAACATGCTAACTGAATCAAAAACTAACTTGTAATTGTAAGACATTTTTTATTAAATTTGACTCGTTTTTACCTTCATCCCAATTTTAGTTGTTTTTATACAACTTATTAATTCGGGCCACTGTTTCTATGGCAATGAATAACAGCGCGGTCGGAAATAAAGACTAAGTCTTTGGTGAGAATCGAACTCACACCCTCATTGCGAGAGGGGGATTAGTTTATGCCTAGCTGCTTTTTACCAATCGACCACAAAGACTTCATGGATTAGCAGAAGCTAATTCACACTTATAAACTCATTCCCTACAACTGACTTTTACCAATCAGCCTCGAAGACTTCATGGATTAGCAGAAGCTGATTCACAGTTATGAAGTCTTTGTGGCCAATTAGTAAAAAAGCAACTAGGCGTAGACTAGTCTCCCTCTGGCAATCTTTGATGAAATTCTGGTTTTATTGGCTGTTTCTCAAACAGTAGGCCCTTGGCTCCCAGAGTAGAAAGTATAATGGTGAAAAACTTACCAGATGACAATTCAAAATGAGGGAGGAATTGAGGAAACCTGGGATCGCAGGGGGAGGCATGAGACCTAGGATCACAAGGTTGGGGGGTGGGAGACCTGGGATCACAAGGGGAGGCATGAGACCTGGGACTCAGAGAACAACTGTGCTACTTGAAGTATTATGTCATCAAGAAACGCACCACAGAAATGAATACCATTCCTTTGTCGCTAGTTCTTCAATTTCTGTAATAATTTCACACTTGGGTCATGAGATTTGAAGACTTTTAGAGTTTCCTACTTTTCTTTCTTTCCCTTTTCTTTCCTTTTTTCTTCTTTTTTCCTTCTTTCTTTCTTGTCCTTTCTTCATTTCTTTCTTTCTTTTATTTCTTCTTTCCTTCTATTTCTTCTTTCTTCCTTTCCTTTGTTTCTTCCTTTCCTTTGTTTCTTCCTTTCCTTTGTTTCTTCCTTTCCTTTGTTTCTTTCTTTCCTTTGTTTCTTTCTTCCATTTCTTTCTCCGTTTCTTTTCTTTCTCCATTTCTTTTCTTTCTTTCCCTTTCTTTTTTCCATTCTCCATTTCTTGTCCTTTCTTCATTTCTTTTTTTCTTGTCCTTTCTTCATTTCTTTCTTTCTTGTCCTTTCTTCATTTTTCTTTCTTGTCCTTTCTTCATTTCTTTCTTTCTTGTCCTTTCTTCATTTCTTTCTTTCTTGTCCTTTCTTCATTTCTTTCTTTCTTGTCCTTTCTTTCTTTCTTGTCCTTTCTTTCTTTCTTGTCCTTTCTTGTCCTTTCTTTCTTTCTTGTCCTTTCTTGTCCTTTCTTTCTTTCTTGTCCTTTCTTCATTTCTTTCTTTCTTGTCCTTTCTTCATTTCTTTCTACTTTCTTTCTTGTCCTTTCTTTCTTGTCCTTCATTTCTTTTCTTTCGAACAACGTTTAAAAATTACAGTCATACAAGCACACACATATATATCCTGGGCAAGTCGCACTTCACCTTAAAACTTCATTGCTCAGGCGGGAGGGTTACTCCGCACACAGGCCCCAATGCTGTGGAAAACCATCCCCAAAAATCTTCATTCACGAAGTCAAGCCATTCATAATAGTTAAACTGCTTATCCAGGACTAAAATAGACTAGCGTAAAGATTGCAAAAAGTTCTCCCCTTTGATGGTTAATGTCTAGATTATTTGTTTTTGTTTTCATTTCCAGCTAACTTTACAAATAAAAATATTAAGTACGCTCGAAACATCATACGAAGGCTCCTGAAATGTTGAGTACACTATTAATGTTTAAATTTTATTTTAATAAATATATTATTTAAAAATCATAATATTGTATACTTTCACTGTTTATATAATCAATGAATTGATATTCGTTGCTTTTCTTATTTCGATATCCCTACCTACCGTAAGTACTACTAAGTAATTAAATGTGGCTAATAATATATCTTTTTTGAGTACTCAACAATTTTAGCTATTTATTTTCATTATTATAATTATACTTTTTTAACCAAAGTTAGCTAGAAATGAACAAAATGAAAGATTCTAGCCACTTTTAGCTATTTATTTTCATTATTGTGATAATAATCTAGTTACTTTTAGCCATTATCAGCTATTCTTAGCCATCAAATTTATTCTGTCCGTTATTTGTCCGCCTCGAACAGGGATGACCGTTTTGTCCGAATTGGGGAACACTATTGTCCGACTTGAGAAAACTGATCTGGCACCCTGTGCATGGCCCAGTTGATAACTGACTCAGTTTTAAAAGCGGACGTATGAGGTGTTGTTAGGGTTGCCAAAATTAGCCATTTTTCGGATAGATATAGCTGATTTTGTTCCCAATTTAGCCGACTAAATCTGGTAAGTTTGATATGTACTGTTTTTATAAATAATCTATTCGGGAGTCTTTGTATATAGTTATTTTATTCGATAAGTGGGCTTTAAATGAGTATATAGCATTTTAGCTATAAAGTTAAGATGATTTTAGCCATCTTTGAAGACAGTTTTAGCTATAAATACCAAACCTTACTTGGCAACACTAGCTGTTGTTTTCATAGTGAGGAGTTGGCTATATCTCTTTTTACACAACCGCTTTTCTCTTCCAGGGGAAAGGCGTGACTTAATATCACTTCGGTCAGTAGAAAGAGAAAAAGCACATTACTCCTATGTACAGTCTATCTTTGTCTCTGTATAAGAGACAGACAATTTTCTAGAGTGTCTATTTTCCCCTCTTCAAATCTAAATCAGACCTGTCTATAATGGTGAAATGAAGCATAGTTTTCAGTGTCTGTGCACTTAAAAAAACAGAAACAATAGGCACTGTTTTAATTGTGGGCCATGTTATTTTGCAGTGTATTTTTTTAAAATTATCAGTTATATTTTTAAGGAATCATGTTTGCCTTGTTAAAAACTTTTTGGTAGTTATTTGTTTTTGAGAGACTTGAAGTTTAGAAAACAAAATACGACACACTGTTCTGTAGTTATAAACTAATATAAGAGCAGAAAATAAGTGCCGTTAAAATGAAATTTTATATACAACAGAGGAAGACGTTTATTATGATCACGGATAATGTTATCAAAATCAATCAGTCCCCAACACTTTATTTAAAGTGATGACAAGCGGCCTACTCTCTGTATTACAAAACTAATTTGATAAACTTGAATACGGTTCTCGTGTACCTAAAACAATTACAGACAGAATGAAGATTAAAATCTTTCCTGGACATCTGACTACACTTGTCTGTCTGTGAGTGTGTGCACTGCGATTACTCGACAACAGTATATTTGTACGGAGTTGACATTAATCGCCAAATATATTAGTCAGCACACAAGTGCAGTGTTGAGTTTGAAGTTTTTGGGGTCAGCGGTTCTAGATGAATCTAATAAAATAAATAATAAATTAAAGATTAATAGATCTTTGTTCATAGTTTTTTTTAATTAATTATCTCTCTTGATTTCCGCTCTTTAGAATTATCTAAATTGGCAACACTGGAAGTAACCGAAATACTTCGAAGCCGTAGTTTCGTACGACGGACGAAAATGATTTTACATGAAAATTATGGCAGGCTGCTCCATACACCATAAAGTCCGGCCCCTTCCGAACATGCGTCTTTGGAACGGGAACTGCTCTAGTTTTTCTAATCTTAAGACACAAAAATGTTCAACTTTTGTTGGTGTGTGTATTTACATACCTTGATTAGTGCGGGTAATTCATTCAAAAATGTTCCGTACTGTTCAAAACTGTACTACTGTTTAAGATCTTATTATAATTTAATATTTGTTTTTCCAGCTTGTACTTAGTTACATTAATTTGTACAGCAAAACCTTAACCGTACATCAAATCACACACTAATAGCCTTTTTTTAAGTGTTTGGGCACTTATTTTTTGAATCCCTATTGAAATTCTGCTGACGTGATTTTATTTATAGCGGGTGTAAGTGAAAATTTCACACCTGCGCACACTCGATGTTAAAAATGGCGCATAAATAAAAAGAAACTAGAGAATTCATGAAAGAAAAACAGAAGCATAATAATACATAAATTATATTGTTACTGCTTCGCTTTATAACATGTTCGACAGATCACGTGCCTGCGTGACGTCCAATCGGGACCACCTTCGCTAAGTTGTATCAACACTTTTGTTGGTGCGTGTATTTATTTATTTTCCAATGGTTTAAAAAAGTTTGATAATATAAAAAATGTGTTGTTGGACTCTAAAAAAAAAAAAAAAGTACTAAAAATATTTTCAAACCTTCTTGAACACACATGTCTTGAAAAGTAACCTCTTAATTTTTTAAGTTTCTATTTTACTCTTAGACTAACATTAAATCTTAGATTTCATTGCTGTCAAAAGTTATAAACAAGAAAGGAATGGTAGACGTTCGCCTCATTGAGAGATTTGTATACCCTTCGTTAGTACACTATACTGGTGTACGTCTTTTTATTTCTTTAAATTCAACTAAAATGTATCGGTTATATTTTTAGGGAGTCATTTAAAACTTTGTTAACGTCTTGAAAAAGTTGAAATTTAGAAAACTAAATACTGCGTACTGTGGTTACACACTGAAATTACATCTTTCTTTTTTTTTCGCACTAATAAATCTATTGTATTGGCATGACTTGGCTCTTTATAAAAGAAAGGCCTATTAAGAAATGACCCCGTAATAAAATGAGTAAGAAACAGTTTGGGCTTTAAAATTCATTTTATTATTATAGCTCTACCTTTCCATACTGTCTGCTTGTGTACTGTACTGTACTACTTGTGTTGTGGTAGTGGCAGTGTTGCCAACTCAAAAGATATTTTCGCGCTAGTTTGACTGACAAAAGGTGCTAAAAAAGGGCTAAATCTTTTTTAAATAACCCCGAATGGCTAAAAGTTCCCCCAAAAGAGGCTAAACACCGTCGAAAGTAGCCAGAAAATGGCCAAAATGTTTTAAGCGCAAACGCGCTAATTTAGCGTTTTTTGCACTACCAAAACAAGAGACGCGCTAAATCTAGCTCGAAACGCGCTAAATTGGCAACACTGGGTAGTGGTGAAAGAGCCGCTTCTTCTTCTCCCTACGAGACAAATCAATAGCTGTGGGTGCAGCAGTAATAAGGGTAACACAAGCCAGAAAGAAAGGGGAGATGTTTGTTGCGAAGATTGTGATGATATGATTAAACTACAGAGTTGCAGGAAGTAGTGGAGAGGGGTCGTAATAGGTTTCATCTTCACTTTTTTTTCTTCTTTTTGTTACTGACTAGTTTAGTATTGCGTTGCGTGGCAGTGATGGTGTTTATTTCTACATAGTAGTCTTTTTAAAAAAAAATGTCATTATTGTGTACGACCGGTTGGTAGTGGTTTTTTTAATTTTTTTGGTATGGAACGAACGAATGAATGACTGATCTTAACTATAAAACAATTACAAACACTGCTGCTGATATTATGGTTCAGTTGAAGTTTGTAAACGAACTTACAAAAAGGCCCTTCTCATACCAAAGCAGCCACCCTCATTACACGAAACTTATATACTTTTTCTGCTGTTGTTGAGACGAGACGACGACGACGACAGACACCTGCTCTCTCTCCCTTGCAAGATGCGGCTGACTCTACAACTTTAATTATTGGAAAGTTAAAACTAAACAGAACGGAGAAAGTCATTAATATTATCAGGTTTCAGGCGGAATGATAACAATTTACTTCACTAAATGTATTCGAATCTGGCTTCACTTCTTCTTCTCTAGTCTTGGATTATAATAATATGTTTCTTCTTCGAAAACGAATTGAAAGAAAGCGGATATCCCACAAAAAAATCGGAGCAGAAAAAGGAATTTTACCATCATCCCTGTACCAAGCGGATTCTATCTCGGATTTAATCTCTCTATTTTCACGGAAAGATCCCTGGATTATTACTTTTTGTCTTCTTATAACTCAAATGTCTTCCTACTAAAAAAAAAATAAAATCTGAAGCACCCGTTGAAGTCTTTCGTCGGTGGAGCATGACCCCAGTCGTCCTACACGTTACAAGGTATATTACCTACACTTGGGGGGTACCCTACCCCACCTTTTTCTTTTTTTTTTTTAAACCTGAAAACTTTTGTTTTTCAGCAGGTATTATTTGGAGATTTATTTTTGGAAGACAAGGTCAGCCCTTTCAGAAGTGTGTGTGTGTGTGTGTG
>VCCN01005748.1:1378552-1402357 GCA_006491835.1 Architeuthis dux
ACCGTACTACATCAAAACCTGCACTATTCAAGGTATTGCTGTGTGTATATGTGGTATGTTATATATATATGTGTGTGTTTATATATATATGGAATATTAGCTCCAAATGATAGTGTTATATAAAACTAACTTTTTCATATGTCGAGCACTCGAATTAAATATTTTCAACATATATCGGATTTCTTATACATGATTTGTATTTGTTATAATACTACGATTTTATATATAAATATATGTGTGTGTGTGTGTACCGGGTGAAGAATACCTTGAATAGTGCAGGTTTTTATGTATTACGGTTATGGTATAGCTATACAAATCAATGTAACTAAGTATAAGCTGAAAAAGAAAAATAACACATTAAATTATAAGATCTTGAATAGTACGGAACATTTTTGGAGTTAATTAACCCGCACTAATCAAGGTTTTAGACTATATGTATGATTTTCACTTTTTATTATGGATGGAACGTTCTAAAGTGAATGATGACTGCTTAGGGGGACAGGACGAGAAAGTCTGTTTTGTTGTCGGTTACGTTTTTAATGTCAATATCTCTTTACCAGACCATAAAGGTTTTTTTGTATGATCAGAGGAGGGAAAAGACTGGCGTCATTTATGCCTCTCTTTTAAAAGGAAGTTTCTATATTGGTGGTAATGTTAGCTTTTTCATCTTACTTTTGCTATGTCCTATATTTTGTCAGTTTTTAAAAACTCTTTTCTTTTTGTTTCATAAGCATTAGAAATTACTACCACTGACAATAAAACCAGAAACCACTTTTTTTAGTTTCCGTTTACGCATAAAATAAAGTAGTAACAATCTTTCCTTTTTCATTTTTTCAAATTAAAAATACCCTTTTTTATAACCCTGGTATTAGAGACAGATTTATATCAAGACCCCTTTACTGGAACTAAAAAAATCTTTTTTTTTTGTTTCATAAACTTAGAAATTACTACCACTGACAATAAAACCAGAAACCACCTTTTTATTTTCTGTTTACGTATAAAATAAAGTAACAATCTTTTTCTTCTTTTTACAAATTAAAAATACCTTTTTATAACCCTGGTATTAGAGACATTTATATCAAGACCCCTTTCATACTGGAACTCCCTTTCAGACAAAACAGTAAACTATTTCTGTTTAAAAACAACCTAGAAACTAGCTTTACACACAACACGAGTATAAACATTTCTAAAAATACTCAGACCTAAAATACCAACCCCTATCTGTAATATGTATCTTCTGTTGGTAATTTTGGGATATTTATTTCCCACTTTTAAAAAAGTTGCATCTCCACATAAACAGTAATAAAAAAAATGCCACGCATTTAAAACTATTTTTACTACTTCTTAAATGACCTGACCTGTGCAGTATATTTCTATTTTCCTTCAGAATGTGTTTTTTGGAAGAAAGGATGTTTATTTTTGGTCTCTATTTAATTTGCTAATGATTGAAAAACCTCATTATGCATTTGTTTGCAAGTCAAATGTAATGATAGTGGAAGAAGTAGTTAAAAGTCTCCATGGAAAAAAATCTTTCGCAATATCTTTTCAGCCACATCTTTGCTATAGGTTAGAAATTGTTACATGATTCTAATTCATTTCTAGATTATTTTTTTTTAAAGATTAATGCTCCCTTTTTCTATTTTTAAATTTTTTTTAGAAGTATTATTTATTTGGTGTTGTATGTATGTTAAGGCAGTCAATGTTTTTGTTTTTTTATTTTCAATTTTATTTCAATATTTACTAGTGACTCCTCTTTGTTCTAATGTTTGAAAACCAGTCGAATTATAAGTGCTCGTTCGTATGTGGCGTCTAAGTTCTACGTACACCCCCTCAAGCACGCATTTTAAGAGCAAAAACAATTTATTTTCTTAAATAAGTGATTTGGGGGGGGGGGAAGGTCGAAGAACTTTAAGAAAATAGGCTTGTCTCAAGTACGGTTTACGAAGTTGTTAGTCACGTGGTCATTCCCTCTCTTCTTCCATGCTAGGTAGGTGTATCAGATGTGACTGTTGTTGTAGTAGGGGGGGGGGTCTCTAAAACTCTAAAAACTCGGTCTAACTTTTTTTTCTGTACTTTATTTGTAACAACTAAATATTGATGTGAAAAGTTCTTGAAATCTATTCGCATTATGAGTTAGGGTAACCAAAAAAAAAAACCAACCCTGACAAGCCATAGACGTGACAAAACTTCAACTGACATCGTGTTATGTCTGTGTCTGTCTAGGTTTTACAGTACAATAGGCATTTATTGTGGTCGGTTACCTATGGACCATGTTTAGCACCATTTCTTCTTTGTGTCACCTGTTTTTGTGCTAGAATTGCTATTACCTCGGCATCGTCTAGTAGGTTGTTACGGGTGGCTTTCTGTAATTAATAGGGCACTTGCTTGCTTCTTTTTTTTTTCGTCAATCTCAGTTTACAGTTGACGAAATGTTACACATTTTCAGTATTTGTGGTTGTGAACTAAAAGGAAAAAAAACTCGTCTGTAAAATCAATACTCCTTGTCTTGTAATTAAAAACATTTTTTTTTAAATTATTCAACGAACAGTCATGGGTGGGTTGGGGAAGCTTTGAATTGGAAGGTTGTGTTGGGGGAGAGCATTTAAACGGCTCCTTTTTTTTAATAATTTAGAGGCTAATAATGAGGCTAATTTTAACTCGAAATAATTTTGTTGATTTATTTTTTTTTAAAATCCAGTCGGTTGATTGTTTTTTTTTAACATTGTTTTTCTGTTCACGTTTAAACAGGATGTAAACAGGATTGTTAATTAGTTTTAATTAAACTCTTTAAAGTCTTGTGATTTGAGCATTTTCTTTTTACATTTTAAAATTACGTAATATATCGCTTGCCATAACCCCCCCCCCCATGATCCACTACCAAATTACTAAGTTCGAGTTGCCTAGTACTGATTATAAATTTTAAAATTATACAGCAAAACTGTTTTTTATTTAAAAAATAATATACAATTACGTTATGTTTCCACATTCTTGTGTGTATGTATATATACAAACAAATTTCACCATTAATAATTGTAGCTATGAGAAATTAACTAAACAAGAGTAATTGTTCATCTGAAGATCGAATTCTCGTGAAACCAACTGTACATGTTGTAATGAACCAATAAATATTTTTCTACTTGGTGCAACTGGTACTCGGGTTTTAGCTAGTTTTTTTATAAATACCCTACTTCTTGTGATCACTAATTTAAATAAGTAAAAAGAATTGTTGCCTTTAAATGCTAAGCATTTTACAGCACATTTTTAAATTCATTTCTTGAAACAACACCATTGAAATAAAAATAATTCTCCGCATAGAATTAAAGTTTAATTAAACTTAAAATAGAATTAAACTGTTTAATGATTAAACACTTTAATTCTATTTTAAGTTTAACAATACTCGAGACTAGTTTTTCTGTTAATGAAGATTATTTTGTACACCAAAAAGTTCATACAACTCACGGGGTTTGCTGAGACACATTGAATAAAGTGGAAGGTTTTTAAATGTAGCAGATCTTGATTGAAATTAGCTCAAAACAAATGTTAACTAGTTTTCAGTACAGTTAAGATGTTGAAAATGGCCTAAACAGCCATAACATGTAAATCAGAAGACATACACAAGACGGACTACGTTCATAAAAACGTTAATTTTAAGGGTTTTTTTTTTTTTTTAAAAGTTTTAGAATTTTAATATTTATAACGTCTAGAACACTGAAATTGAAAATAATTTTCGCGTGATGGTTCTTTTAGGCATGAATACCTCATTTGGGGTTTCAGTTTTTTATAAGAATTATGTTTTGTGGCCAAAACGAATTATAAAAAAACTTTCACTGACCACAGTTCACACGTGTATTATTATATATATTTTTTGGCCAGTGTTCAATCAACTCTCATGTATTTAGCTCATTTATCAGGTATATCATTATTCCATTTATAATTTTATGCTGTATTTCAGCTACTAAATGTAAATGACCTTAAAATACTGGCTATTAAATGCTGGATCTTGAAAACACCGACCCTCTATTTATTGCAAATATTCTTTTTTCATCAAATCTCACTAAATGTTGGCGAGGGTGGGGGGGACTCGCGGAGCAACCCCCTCGCCTCACCCCACTTTATTTCAGACCAAAATTGAAAAAGTTGAAAGAATCCATGGGAAGGAGAGAGAGAGAGAGATTTACAATATTTCTATTTCTGACCTATTTTTCTTGACTTCGTAATAGAACGTCGTGATGTCATAAGAGAATTTACTCTGATCGCACTCTTTTTGTAAGTTGTTCTGTTTTTACCTGATCTCATTTTTTGTCCCTCTCTAGTTGGGTTACCTGGCCTCATATACCGATGACACTTTTTATTGAAAATTTGAGTCCAAAGTTAGGGGGATATTATAAAGTAAATGCATTGTTAATGATTTTACTATAGAAATGCATTTGTATTTTGATGAAATATTAATGAAATTCTGTGATTTTTGTCAGAAATTGTGTAAACAACGTCACAGGTTTTGAACAGTCTATTATTTAAACCAAAAGTACTTCAGTGCTCTAAGATTATTCACTACAAACTTATGTCCATTTTTATAAAAAAAGAATTCTATGTTTTACTACAAAACAGATGTAGAAAAATCATCGTTATTAATTTTTGACTATTTACCATCATCTTAATTTGTGACTTGCTTTTATCGCAAAGTAAAATAAGATGAAGGTAAATAGTAGTCAAAAATTAATGATTTATAATACTTCATCTAATAAAAAATAAATGCTTTAGGCGTAGAAAATCATGAGTCGTGTGTGTAAAAAAAAAAAAAAAAAAAGTCTAACTCATTAACTTTTTTTTATATCAAATGTTGTTGTTTTTTTTAACTGTGACAAAAGTCGACAGTTCTCTGAAAGCCGGGAGTTTTTTTTGTTCCAACTTTTTTGATTCAGTTAATAGCGTTCATAAGAAAGAAAGGAAGTAATGATAGAGAGAGTGGGCGAAGAAAGAGGAACATTTTTTTTTTGGTTCTTTTTTTACGTCACATTACGTCATATAATTCTTTTATTTCAATTCTCGAAATAAAAAAAAAATAAAGTGAAAGAAAGAAAGCAGATGCTAGTGTTTATAAATAGTGTGTGTGTATATATATATATATATAACTTTTTCATTTCCCAATGAATCATATTGCAATGATTATTTCTGTTTCGGACGTTTTAACGGGGATTAACTTGAAAAATTAATTGGAAACAAAGTTTTATTACAGAAAAACAAATGCTGTCAAAAATTGTATAAATAACGTCGCAGGTTTTGAACAGTGTTCATTTTCTGGTTTTATTTACGAACTTCAACAATTCATAGTTAAATAACTCCTGACTTTTTGATTTGAAAACAATTTTGCAAAGAGCAAAACTAGTTCCTATTCTTTTACCAGTAAAAACGTAGTGTTGGGTTGTTTTTTTAAATCTCTGCTCACCTCTGTTAACAATTTAGACTAACCATGTCATGTTGGTATAATTATCTTTCTACTACACCAATTTAGTAGTCATGGGACTTGGCCTTAGTGGGAAGGAATGACTGCATCATCAGCTGTAACACTTGTTGCTGTGTATATCGACTACAGAGGCACTAGTTTTAACTAACAGGTTCTCTTGGCTGGCACAGAACGATGAGGTACAACCCACAAGGAAACTTGATATCCGAATTGGTTGGAACTCGTGTCACTGTTTTTAGCTATTTTAACGTTATCATCTTCGGCTATTTTGCTTCCGTAATGTCTATAGAAAGAGATAAAAAAAACACACAAGTACTCTCTTGTAGTAGTCGTAGTCTTAAGTTATTTAGTTTTGGTCTTAGATAAACTAAACTATTTTATTTTCATTTGACTAATTTTAATTTTTGTCAACTTTAACTTTCATAAAAAAGCAACAAAACTTAATTACAAATAACTCTGCAGTCTTTGAGATAAAAACATTTTAAAACATAAGTTTAAAGTGTTATTACTAAGGGTTAGTAGATATTGTTACGAATGTTAACGTTTAGTTTTAAAAAATTATTTACACCATTTTTTTTCTTTTTTTTTTTTCTCAGTCATGTCATCAACTACATTATTAATGGAATAGATTTTAGATTAATTGTTGGCTTGAAATCTAAATACTTTATTCCTTTTAAAATATTTGCAATAAAACCTTTTCGTCGTAGCAAAAACAGCATAAGACAAGCCTGGCTGTTCCAGAGTGAAAGTCTGCTCCTACTTCTACTTCCGTGCGTAATTCTATTATAGATGTTGGAGTTATGTAAGACTTATCAGTTTAGCGCAAGTGGAAACGCCAGGCTTGAGATCACTAGGTCATGAGTTCAAATCACGGTAGGGGAATGAGGATTTTACTACATATCAGTTTGCATCCCTATTTTTGGTGAAGATTGTTCTTGTTAAATAGGAAAGTCAACTCTGACTTTGTCCTAGAATTTGACAATAGGCGTAACACTTGCCTTGGTCTCTTAAAGTTATATAACTTTGAGAAGAGTTATTAACAGTCCAACTTTTGTTCGGAAAATCCAGATCTCTTCTTCCTATCTTTGATGTTAAACACGACGTTTCGGCAGATTCATTCTACGCCCTTCTTCAGGTTTAAATTTTCTGCCTGATACTGTTTTTTTTTTGTTTTTTTTTCCCTCCTCTCTCTCTCTCTCTTTCTTAATACTTTGCACTACATGAGAAAGACAGTAAAAGAAGCTCTTTCTTTAAGGATATTACACCTGAAGGAGGATGAATCGGCAAACACGTTGTGTTAACATCAAAGATGGGGGGAAAAGAGGATGGATTGCTTTTTACACAATATAAACCGAAATCAGGTTCTTCTTTATTACTACCGGATTAAAAGAAATATCACTTTCTTTCTGTCCTGTGCCTTAAAAATTACTAGTTGAATAAAAAAACTTTTTCATCAGCATCACCAATGAATTCACCTGACAAAGAGGGCACAAAAATGTCTATTTTAGCATGAATTTACATTGTAAATCGACTCTTCCCCCTTAAATATAATAGGGGGTATTTTCAAAAACTAATTTGATAAAAACCTTTCCCGGAGTCACATTGGTACACACAGAAAATTTCATGGGGTAATGTTGTGTGGTTTCTGCAGTAAGTTGTCACATACATACAGATGGACAGACTTTTGGTGACTTATAATAAGATGCCTTCTTTCTTTCTTTCGCGTTATCTTTTCTTTTTCTCCTAGCTATGTTCTTTCTTTCTCTCGCTATATTCTTTCTTTCTCTCGCTATATTCTTTCTTTCTCTCGCTATCTTCTCTCTCTCCCGCTATCTTCTCTCTCTCCCGCTATCTTCTCTCTCTCCCGCTATCTTCTCTCTCTCCCGCTATCTTCTTTCTTTTCTCTCTCGCTCTCGCATGTCTTTCCTCTCGCTCTCGCTCTCTTCTCTCTTTCTTTCGAGAATTGACGTAAAAAAGAAGAAAAGAAAATGTCTTTCTTCACCTACTCTCTTTATCCTTCTTTTCTTATGAACGCTATTAACCGATTCAAAAAACCTTGAACAAAAAAATCTTTCAGCTTTCAGAGAACTGTTGACTTTCATTGCAGTTAAAAAGATTGGTCCAAACTTCTAAAATGCTATCTCAAATATCTCCAAAAAAATAAATGACCAACCAACTGAAGATACATCTAACAGATGTAAAAGGGGTTGGCATTTAAGGTGTGTGTTTCTTGTATCTGTTTATCATCCTGTGTAGTGCTTCTTTCTTGAGTTTCACTGGGATAAAAGTTTTAGAAATTTCGATGTTTGTGTGGCTGGCTAGATTCTTTAGATAAGTTATTTTTAACCATGTTAAGTGAAACAGTTTACTGTTTTATCTGAAAGAGACTTACAGTAGGAAAGATCTTGAGTTTAGAAATCATGGTTCTTCGTAAACTTTCTTCATTAATATACACTTATTGGCATTAATTTGTATAACATTATAAGCAAGGAGCAGAGCAGATTGGGTTCTCTAGCCCCAGGAAGGCAACCAGTCTAGGAGGACGACAACTCTGATTCCAAACCAGGGGTTGGAGACCCCTTAAGACACCCAATGTGACGTCCTTATGTCAGCCGAGCCACTGCCAGATGTATGGCTCTGTTTTCCTCTGGACTACATCAGCAAGGCCGAGAGGGGGATTCTGATGACTGGGCATCCCAGGATCTCCACACGCTTCGCCCAAGCATGTGCCTTGGAGACAGGGTTGCCAGATATGTCCGATTTTAGACATCATGTCCGTTTTTTCATCCTGTATGTCCAATTTTTTTTTAAAATTTTTAATCGGACATCCAAAATTGTCCGATTCGGCGTTGCCAACTTTGATATTTTTTACCTAAATTTAGATATTTTTTTATTGCGTTTAGAAATTGTTTTTAGATATCAGATATTAGTTCTAGCTACTTTTAGCTATTTATTTGTATTATTGTGATCATAATCTAGCTATTTTTAGCCACCTTGCTATTTTTAGCAATCAATTTTTTTTTGTCTGAAATTTGACCAATTTGGAGCAGGGTTGACCGTTTTTTGGAACACTCGTGTCCGATTTTGAGAGAACTAATCTGGCAACCCTGCTTGGAGGGGACAGTCCATTGTTGTTCCAATGTCTGTGGAGACGGAATGGAGGCCATTCCTAAGCAAGGAACAGAGATAAATACCTTAGAATAAACTTTGATACCAGTAACTAATTTTAAAAGCTTATCGTAGCCAGTTGGGCACATTGCCGGCTACTAATGATTAGTGAGTTAGTCTAACAATTACAGAGGACGCCACTTAAAATGATCACTTTGGAACAGGATCCTTTAGATAACAATAACCGGCTGATAACATTAAGCGAGGGGTGATGTAAAGGAAGCCGCTTATTGTGATCACTTTAAATAACATTATCTGGGATTATAATAAACGGGTTCCTCTGTACAACCAACATGTAGTGAGTTTGATCCCCTATGGGTTCTCCACTCTTATGACCTTGTGCCAGACTACAGTAGACTCCATTATTATTGAGGAGTACCATTATAACAAATTCGCCATTATAACAGGTGAATTAAAAAATATGGCATGCAAATTAAAAAATGACAAGCAAATTATTTACTTTTTAATTTGCTTGGGGTAAAGTAATAATCTCCGATAATAGTCTTGTGAGAATATAGACGTGTAGTATAACCATAATGTCTTGTTCCAGGGTTGTACATTTACGGGAGAGCAAACTCTGTGGAGGGAAACAAACAGTTGGTCCATACAGGAGAAAGGCTCTCCCACGTGGCCGGAGAGAAAGACAACACAATTCATTAATTTTAAGGGAAATGTTGGTTCCTTTTATTTCCGTTGATAAGCTTCGATGCAGGGCCGGTTCGCAGATCAATCAGGGAATTGAATTCTGTCTTGTTAAAATTCTATTTCGTGTTGTTCTGTTCCTAGTTACTTTACTGAAGGACTGACAGTGAAGATAGTAATAGCTCATGCTGCATTCGCTTCTTCCTCCCTTCTCACTTGCACCCTAACGGGTGAGGAGTCAAGTTCCTAGCTGTTGACCCATCGCTGCTGTGTGCCCAACTGACTCCCCCTTCAAAATCCTGGCGCCCTAAAAAGTACTCGGTGGAGCTGATTGGTTAGCCAGTTGACCAAAATTCTAGCCCGGAACAGTTGGTGTTTTGGAGCAAGTCCCAATACAATCAACCCAAAACGCCATTCTTCTCTACCCTCCTTCCTCCAGCAAGTGAACCCACAACCCGAGTGTATTTCATTACAAAATCAAACGTGCTGTTAGAATGCGCACGTCATTAAAAAGTGCTGTTAGAACAAGAGTTGACTGTTACTATTGCAGTCAGTTTCTTAGGAAGTATCACACAAATCTTATTTTACCACCTGACAGATTACCTGAATCCCTCCCCCATAAAAATAGTACTGCTTCTTGACTACTTTTATTAATCTTTCTTTCGAGACTCTCCTATATAATTGAGGTCAGCTTGTGGTCTTGGAAGGCACCAGATGGTGCACGTGCTACTGTCAACAGAAGACGTACCTTTTGAAACTTGAAGGTACTCAGTGCTCAGCTATTGTGACCTTGTGCTAATCAAAACTCAACTGAAATTAGTAATTATCTGCTTTGAAAACTTGGCAAAGTTTTAAAAATTATCTACAAAATACTTATCTGAATTAACAACTTGTGTTTAATCAGCAGTTATGTTCAAAAGAAAGATCTCGAAGGATTGAATAGTAATCTTAATGAAGGATGCAACATTAATTAATTTGTAATTTCTATTGTTCAGCTAGTTTGTGTCCGGCATTCACGCTTGTTTTTTGAAAATTCAGACTTTTTTTTAGTGAACAAAAGGTGAGAGAAGTAATTTATTCATTGATCACCCCTTTTTCAATTGATCACCCCTCTGCTATATCGAGGGACACCAGTATCTACATTCAGTTTTTGCAATGTAGGTTTATGCTAAATTGATCCCTTAGTTTGTGTCCGGCAACATTCACGCATGTTTTTTTTTTTTTGTTTTTTTGTTGAAAATTCAGACTTTTTTAATGATCACTGCCCAAGAAAAGGTGAGAGAAGTAACTTATTAATTGATCACCACTTTTTTCCAATTTTTTAATTGATCATCCCCCAACACGGCATGATGCCAAAAGACTTTGGTCACATGACAGTTTATATTGACTAACCAGACTTGTTTTAAAAGATTTAACTTCATGAGAAATTTGAGTAAGATTTATTTATTTATTTTTTTTTTTATCTTGGAAAAGCTATACTGAAGAAGTTAGTGAAAATTTAAGTAGTTTTGAGTTATTTTCTGTGAATGCTTTGATGGAATATATGAGTGGCCGTGTATGGTAAGTGCCCAATGAACCATTTTTAAAAAGTTGATATTTTCATTATTTTTTTTAAGATTTTAGAGCTACAATGCTCTTTTTTCTTCTTTTTTTTTTATTATTCTGAATCTTGTACACTATATTATGATTCATAAAGTGTTCAAGCTTCAAAATAAATTCTTAAAAAACTGAGCATTGTAGCTCTAAAAATAATAAACATCAACTTTTTAAAAATTGTGACAAATGTTGAATTTGGGTTCTGAGAACCTATATTTGCCTCGCACCGGTGTGAGCGGCCTAAATCATAAATGTGAATAAAGAAACGAGCTCCATAGGAGACCTTCATTAGCTCAATCGGTAGAGCAGAACCTGCGTATAAGGTTGCTTCCAGCATGGAGCTCATTTCTTTATTTAGGCCGCTCGTTTAGCAGTTGCTCACACCGGCACCGGGCAGTTCCCAACTAATAAAATGTCTTTATAATCATCATATATATTTAAATAGATATGCAAGCCTTCAAGAGTAATTTTTTTTTTTTATTATTATTAATTTGATTTGTATAGTTCTACCCACCCTCCTCACACATTTTCTGGGGGGTGCGGGGGGGTCTACTACTACTAAAATTTTGATAACCTGTCTGTATAGCAGGTATTCACTTATTTTATTCCACCTGGTGTCAGAAGAATGTGTCGTTCTTTGTTGCAATAACATGAGAAGGCTACGAAGAAAACTCATTGTGTCTCAGCCGGTAAAGTTGACTTCATTCAACTTTTTTTGCCTCAATAAAATGAAATGATTCACAGGCTTTTTTTCCTCGGGAAATGTTGCTAACATTTTCCGACAAACATCACAATGTTCTCTGGTTTACATCAATAAGTTTTTTTTATTTATTTATTTTTTATCTTACATATTCTGTTGTCTTGTTTGGGAAGTGTACCAAGAACAAAAATAAAAGTAGCGACTTGATCTTATTCTATTTTACTTGTGGTATTTTTTGTTGTCTCTGCCCACAAGTATTTTTTTTTTTTTAACCTTTCTTGATAAAATACAAGATAATGTGGAAAAACATCAGTTCTACTCCCATCAGAAAATAAACAAACAATACATGTCCACCCTAACTGGTATTTCTTTGACACATACTGAAAATGCTGGGTTTTTAAAAAAAATGTTTGGATCATGTTTACATCAGGCACCCTGAAAATTGTCAAATCGAAAAGGGACACATTTTGCCTCGACACCAGATTTGTTCAAAGTTATTTACATTTGATAAAAAAAAAAATGTTGTTTTGGGGTTTTTTAAAACAAATTTTCAAAGTTACTAAGATACTTTCTCCCGGAAAAATAAAAAGTATATTTTTGTGCTTTCAATCCAACTATTCTTCATAAGACTAGGTTTTGGCTTTTATAGCAATTATTAGAGTTTAAACTTTACAGTCAATCAGTAACTGTCATCTTAGTGTAATAGAAAAAGAAAGCACAAACCTTTTATTTTTCCAGGAGAAAGTATCTTAGTAACTTCGAAAATATGTTTTAAAAAATCCCCTATTTTTTAGCGAATATTTCGAACATATCCGGTGTTGTGATAAAATGTGTCCTTTTTAGATTCGACAATTTTCAGGGTGCCTGATGTAAACTTGATCCAAATATATTTTTAATGATTACTTAAGTTAAGCACACTTAGTCTAAGGATGACTTGAAATGGGTGACCATTTGAGAAACATGATAATGCCAGTTCTTGTTCTTGGAGTATTATGTACTTTTAACAACTTTTGATATTAAAAGCAAGTGCAATAGAAGAGAATTGTTGGTAATAGGGTCCCATTTGTTTGAACTGTGTCTGTGAGCATCTGTGCTTTATTGCAATTTATTTGGGGCATCTGTTAGCAAAATGTGTCCCAAGGTATCAGAAAAACCACATTCACTATAAAAATCTATATCTTAGCGTACTTAATTTCTATTTTAGACAAACATACGAATTACAATTATATTATTGATTTGTGAAGCCAAAACAATAGTAATTTTACAATATAAATTATAAAATTGACTTTCTGAGAAATATATAAGAGGGTTCCGTTTGTTTGAACTGTGTCTGTGAGCATCTGTGCTTTATCTCTATTTATTTGGGGCATATGTTAGCAAAATGTGTCCTAAGAGAGCTCATAGAGGTGTTACGCTTCGTGTAAATCTGGCTGATATAGAAGGTTATTTTTGGGATCTGGGAACACTTTCTTTGAAGAATCTTTGCCTCTATCAAGTCTCTTGTCAATACTTTTATTACTTGAAAACGTAGGCTGATATATTCACTTAAAGTACATATTTTTGTAGGGGAGGGGGCAATTTTTTAAAACCTTAAAACAAGTGTGAAGTTTGGGAAACACTACACCTTCGGCAGCTATAATTTTTCCACTGGGGGATTTTTTTTTTTTTTTCCTGACACTCAATGAGAGATAAGGATGATTATTTCAAGGTATTTATCCCCAAGTGAGAACAGACGATCAAGAAATTATAAAGATATTTTCTATTTTCTATAATGACCCTTCTCAAAAGAAGGGTCATTAATATTCAAATGGTTCTTCGGATGATTGAACTCCTTCTTGTTGTTTGTGTTGTAAACACGTTTCCCTTGTTGTTTGTGTTGTAAACACGTTGCAGCCGACCTGAAGAAGACCAAAGAATGGATCAGCCGAAACGTCATGTTTACAACACAAATAACAAGGAGTTCAATCATCCAAAGTTTGTCATTTTCATCATCAGCTTTTTAAGTTCCGTTGTTGGACATAGACTGTCCTCAAAATTCACTGAGCATTCTGAATTTGTCTAAATCATCACACCAGCCACAATTTCACATATGATCTCTGAGGATCTACATTGTGAGTCGTGATGTTCAGCGGTTGTCTGACATTCTTGCAACATGATCTGCCCATTTGTGCTTCCTGATGGTTTTTAGGATATATCTGATCCTTGTTTCTGGATGCCACTTGTCCTAAATAAAGAGGAAAACTCTTCAGACTAGACATATTTGTCATTTACCTGAGTACAAGAAAACATTGCCTCCTCTTTGGAAATGTCAAGCATGATCAATCGGTTCAGACAACACTTGGAGGATCTTGATGTCTAGATTGGTAGACACGTGATTTGACTTTAGAAAGAAGCAGGATTTTCATATTCTTATGGGCTGATTTTCATCAACTTGTCCTAACTTGGTTTATTTAAACCAGGCGTGGGCAACCTCTTTGATCTAGTGGGTCACATAAGACCTTTTTCATCTTTATTTGGGCCATACATTCACTACAAAAATGTTGATCATATTACAGAAAGCGTACTTAATTTCTATTTTAGACAAACATGAATTAGAATTATGTTATTGGGTAAAGATCTACTTTTGTTAACCAAGTCAGAAAAAAAATAGAATATATTTTTACGCCAGTAATTTTTTGTGCTTTTAATCCATTAAACCCTAACAATCTTCGTAGAAGTTTTTAGAAAAAAGGTTTTTCTAGGTTTTATGAGGGGGGGTGTTGGTTTCGATTTACAATGTAAATGTATGGCAAACGGGGGCGTTACTTTCAGTCCGTTACATGGAAGTGAGGCTTTGAAGCATGTTGTTACTTCCCTTGTAAAGGTTGTTAACTATGTTTGATATTTTAATGATCATTTTTCTGTGCTTTCAATTCATTAAGATTTTCTGGTGGGGGCCATGCAGGGCTGCCTGAGGGTGCGCGTGTGTCCACCCGGGGAGGGGGGTTCGAAGCCTTGCTTCCATACAGTGGACGGAAATTAACGGTCCCGTTTACCATACCATATTTACCTTGTAAATAGAACAACCCTCATAAAACCGTAAAAAACATTTTTTTTCTGAAAATAAAATATATCTTTTACCCTTGTCTGCCCACAAATCCATGTTGATCTTTTTTTCTTTTTTCTAGCATTGCTAGGAATAACTCTAAGGAATATAAAAAGATCAACATGGATCCTTGGGCAGCACACACATACCCACACAGTGAGTTTGGTCCTCACTGGGTGTCTCTAGACTGCTGCTCTGTATCAGACTAAGCTAAACTTGGTAAATTTTACAAGTATATACCCATTGACTTCAGGGAGTGTAGAAAATCGGACTTGCTCAAGAGCGTCAAAACTTAACATCCCGATTTTACAAGCTGTTAATAGTTCAATTTTCAATTACTGCTCAATAAACTTGATATTGTGCCAAGTATAATGTATTGAGACTAAATAATGTGTAAGTGGTCGTTCGGGTTTATGCCAGGGCACAAAATTAACACTGTCCTAAAAATGTGTTCGGGATGAACAAATATTTTCCCTGGTTCGTTTTTTTTTTTTTTTTTAATAATAATAATTTGGTGAGGATTGTTCTTGTTGACTTTGTTCTCTACCTTAACAAAAGCAATTCCAGGTTTGGACTGAAGTTTGACAATTATTTCATCAACATTTTAATGGTGTTTTTATTATGCTACTAACATTGTTATTATGTTATTATCATCTATAGTTGTTAGTAACAACTATAGATGATAATAACAGAGTAAAGAAACAACATTTTGATTTGGGGAATGTTCGGGACAGTTAAAATTGTTTTCTAGGACGTCTTGAAAAAACTTAGTCTGGAGCCCTGGTTTACACACTTTCTAAAGCGGCCGCCTGTGTTCAAAAGAGTTAAGCATTTACAAAAAAATCTATGCTACAGACAGAAACTATAGACCCATCACATGGCGTTTTATATAAGTAGATGAGACCGAGTAGTTCTCTGATGTATTGACAGCAAATACTTATTTATTTTCTCTCCCCAGTTGAAATTCTATGCAGAAGACAGTTATTGATCCCTACCCTCATTTCCCCCCTCCCTCCCCCTTGCACACTTGAATTGTAACTATTAAAAGTTGAAAATTGCCTGAAACACTTTAAGATTCATCATCGGATACAATCATCAACCAGGAGGACATAACGTTTAGCGTCTGCTGAGCTAATCGAGTGGTTTGGCTTATGCCTTTTTGTTCATTCTTTCTGTCTTTTCTTGAAAACACAAGGAGATGCAAATGGAGCCTCACCGATGAGTTGACTCAGGGGGAGGTTTTCCTAGAATATAGAGGGGGTAATCCTCTCTCTTTTACGAAGATCTTTCTAGAGCTGTGTTTCTTAAACTTTTTGCTCCGTGCCCCACATTTTGACAGCTCAAATGTTATTGTTTTATTATAGTGGGGGTGGGGCGCACTATAATAAAACATTTGGTGTTGAAACACTATAATAACAGGTCTGGTTTGTCACTCAATAGAAAACCATGTGATCAACGCAGGGCTCGAAATTAACAGGGACAGTAAAAAATGTTTTTGGGACGAACAAATATCATCGCTGGGATTCCTCTGGGACGAAAGTGATTTTATTTAAAATATATATTTTTTTTTTTTTTTTTTTTTTAAATCACTTCCCTCCCAGACGGGAAGATATGTTTTTCGTGACGGTGGGGAAAAAGTTAGTCTAGACCCCTAGATCAACGTCTTTTGGCAGCATGCCGTGTTTGGGGATGATCAATTAAAAACAATTGGAAATAGGGGTGATCAATGAATGAGTTACTTCTCTCGCCTTTTGTTGGGCAGTTATCACTAAAAAAAACGGTCTGAATATTCCAAAAACAAGAAAACCAGCTAGCCAGACCCACTTGAAAACTGAAGAAACCTATGTTGACAGTTTTGGGTAACGGTTTCTAATCGAGTAAGGAGTTATACAGAACTTCCATCTTTTAGAAATATCATTGTGAATTGGAACTGGAAAAACTGAAGAAACCTATGTTGACAGTTCATTTTTGTTTTTGTTAAAATTTGTTGAATATGACATGCTATAATAATACCACTTTAAAATAACAATATCATCTAAGAATATAACAAATTCAAATTTTCAATGTGTATGTTATGATCAGATAATTTTCCTCCGACCATATACACAATGATTGATACACCCTTGTGCCTTTATATTTACTAGAAATGGTTTTGATTTCAGACTCTAATTTAGTTAGCATCAGTTGTAAGTCTTCTTGTTTTGTAGCATCTAGTTGGTTTCTTCTTTTTGGTATGCCGTTTTGAGCTATGGTACACTTTTCAATCATCCAAATTCCAAATTGCCTGCAATATATTTAAATTGCCCCCTTGTAGGGTGTGCACCCCCATGTTTAGAATTGCGGATCTCGAGTAAAGCCTAGGCCAGTTGTCTTTCCTTGGTTGTCCCTTTTCTGGTTTGTATGTGCAGCCTCAGTACTTGGCTTTTTATTTAAGGAAGAGAATTACCTTTCAGGTTGAAGTGTAGCTTTTCAAAAACCCACTCTTTTTATAGCATTAATAAGACCGGTCTGCTTAGTCACTCAATAGAAACCGCCATGTTGACAGCATGCTGTGTTGGGGGTGATCAATTTTAAAAAATGGGTGACAAATGAATGTTACTTCTGACCTTTTGGTGTTTTTTTTTTCCAAAAACGAGTTTAGCATAAACTTAAATTGTAAATTGGAACTCCCCCCCACTAAAAACCTGGGGGTTTAAAAGTTTTTCTAGACATAATGTGGAGTAAATGTTTAAATTTTTAGCCCTCTAGCTCCATTGGTGTGGCCTGTATGCATGATACATACACAGCCAGCCAGACTGACTTGAAAATTGAAGAAACCTATTTCTTAACCTTTTTTGCTCCATGCCACCCCACCCCCAACCCATAATAAAGCTAAATTGGTATTGGAACGGTATAACAACCGGTCTGGTTAGTGACTCGATAGAAACTGTCATGGGATCAACATCTTTTGGCAGCATGCCGTGTTTGAGGGTGATCAATTAAAAAAACAAAACAGTGACAAATGAATAAGTTACTTCTCTCATCTTTTTTTTTTTTTTTAATTTTCCAAAAACAAGTTTATACTAAACTTACATTGTAAATTGAATTGACGGTTTCTAATATATTGTATTTTGAATCTAAACCAAAAGCTGTTAAACCCCCGATTTAACAGCCTAATAGGGTGGAAGATCTCTGTTAATGTTGAAAATCAGTTAAATACAAATGTAAAATAGGAGGCCATTTTTTTTTTCTATTTTTTTTTTAACCATTTTTCAAATTTTTTTATATAAAAAAAAAAATAAATAAATAAATAAAAGCTGCAATAGAATATGCAGTACTGTACCATTATACAATTATAATTAAGAATATGTAATATTTACTCACAATGTAGCCATTGTTCTTGATCACTCCTTCAGTTCGGCGAGGCATGAAGGCCGTCAGGTTCCAACACAGTTCAGGAGTCATTTTGCTTACCCACATGTTTATCAGTCTTTTTCAGCTCTTCAAAGCTACTGTAGTGTTACTTGGCAATTCTATGCTTCATGATAATCCTTTCATGTTTATAATGGGATTTAAACAGGGCTGCGAAGTTGGAGGAATTTTGGGTTACTGGAGTTGGAGTCAGAAAAACTTTACAGACTGGAGTCGGTAAAAAAATATACCAACTCCAACTCTGAGTAAATGTAAATTGTAACATTACTAATTGAAAACCCGCCCAATAGGTCGGTTTTCGAGCTACTTCCTGTGGAAGGCCTGCCTGAATATAAATAAACCCTCTGCAAAACCTTAAATTAACTTTTCAAAACTGACAAATTTCCAGAGAAAATGGAAATCTTATGGATTGAAAGCACAAAAAATTACTCGGATCTTTTTTTCTATTTTTGAAAATGTGTAATCCTTGGTTATACGGATGAAAATGGTACTTAAACACAGTATTAAAGGTTTAAGAAAGTATATTTTTTATTAAAAGGTATAATTAAATAACATGGCTGGAAATGAAAAATCTAGCCAATTTTAGCCATTTTAAAGCCAGAGGAGTTAGTCTGTGGTAACATAAATTGAGGAGTCAGATGTTTTGTGTCTGACTTCACAGCCCTGGATTTAAATCTGGTTGGCTGTTACTGGGCCAGTTCAGGACTTAGATGCTGTGGTCCTCAACAACTTCTTGACTTTCCTTTAGGTGTGTACTATGGCACTGATCTGCTAGAACACTGTGCAACCTCGAGTTTCCATGAAGATATGGTGGTGGTTCTCAAGTACTTTGATGTACAGTTTCAAGTGCATCGTCGTGTTCATGGGCAAGAGAGACTGTCAAAGTAATAAAACAAGCCTGGCTACTGCAGGGTCAAACTCCACTCTGACTTCTATTCCGACTGAAGATGATTACTGCAACTTTTGTATTGTATATATAATAAATAAATGATATAAAATATACTATGAAAAATATTGAAAATTATTTTCAATTTCAATTTATAAATTTATAAATATTAAAATTCTAAAACTTCAATATCTTTTTTAAAAAACTTTAAATTTTAAAATTAATGTTTTTATGGATGTAGTTCTGTCTTGTGTATTGGTGTATGTTTTCTGATGTACATGTTATATACATTATAAAAATATATTTTTTGTATAAATGTATTAGAATCAAATTAAGCCTGTGCGTTTCTGTATATCTTAATATCTAAGACGTGTCAATTTAGCTTATTCAAGAGTTCATGATGCTGATGATTTTCAAATAAGGCATGATTCAATAAATACATAGTTCAAATCAATGATCTCTTATTGGGGCCAATAAGCCCATTTAGGCCTTCCGCAGTAACTAGGTGAAAATCCTGCCAATAGGGAGGGTTTTCAGCTAGTATGAGCTAATTTACATTGAGAAACTTTTCAAGGCTGAATATGAATGGAAAATTTAAATCACTGAACCTTCTTAGAGAATGAGTCATTTGATATTGGTTAGCTTAGATATCCTGAAAAGTGTGTGTGTGTGAAGCTATCAAATTTAGCATTGCCACTAATTGGGGTGAAGGTTTATTAAGTTTGGTTCAGTTTGGAATAAGGCCACAATTGTGGAGCACCCAGGAGAGGATCTAACTCACTGGCATTGTCTTCTGAGAGTAACTTGCTGACCATTATTCTATGGTAGGTAGTAGGTACCCTTGTCACTTATTGAAAGTAAGCTCATTTGTTACCTATCTTGTAGAAAGTAAGCATTTTTGTTGTCTTCAATTAATTACTCTTAATGATTGTGTAATTCTTGCTGTAATTGAAACTTTGGATAACAAGTTGGATCTTCTGGTACAGTTTTCCTAAATTTCGGTCATTAAAACTCTTCACTTAACATAGTTAACATTAGTCCATGGGCCAGACCAGATATCGGTACCATCCAAGGTAGCCAAACTTCAATGGTGCCATTTTATTTGTTACACCAACAGAAGTAAAATAATACATCGTAGCCTTTCCAGATGTGCAGCTGTTTCATTTTTTTTTTTTTTTTTTTTTTAAAAACCTGTTTTTGCACCTATTAAGTCTTGACGCTGTAATAGGAGCTGCGTAGTAATTTTTTAGTTGACTAATGAAACCAATTGGACATGCTAGGGCAGTGGTTCTCGACGTGGGCACTACGCTCCCTTAGGAGAGCGTTGGTTCATTTTAAGGGGGTGTTGAGGTGACTAAGGACCTTAAGTGGGTGTTTGAACTTCTAGTGAGGGCGTTATGGAGATTCCATAAATATCTATAATTCTGATTTACAAATGGCTGTTTAGTATCTGCTTACAAACGAGAAGAAATTAGCATTAGGCAATTATTAAATGCTAACTTTGCCAACCATTTCTTCTATACAAGTAACTGGAAAATGGTGAATTATTTTGTTTAATACCTTGTAGTGTTACTGTTATTCTATGGATAAACATTTAACATTATCTCCTTTGCTGTTGTTTTCAAACAAAGAATATTGTATGTATTTGAAGTCACTGAAAAATGATTTTGGGAAGAGCTTTGAAGATCGGATTGATATGAATATTCCTGTCTGGGTTTTGAATCCATTCATTTACAAGGTTGAAGAACAAGAAGTCAACTTGCACCTTTGGGTTGAACTCTGCACTTGTCTGACTAATATATTCAGTTGACATGTTGTGTGCTGCCTCTTTGATTTTTCTCTGCTTCCAACAGCTTTCTCTGTCAATAATCTGGACTTCCTCCCAAATTGGAAAGTGGTCGTCTTTCTTTCTCCAGATGTGTTCAACCATTCCAGATTTTTCTATCTCGCTGTTGATTATGGCTTTTCTGTGTTCAAGTCTGACTTTGAGGGGCCTGTTTCACATATATCAGATATTACACCAGAAGAAGGTGAAAGAATTAATCATCCGAAGAACTATTTGAGTGATATCAGTGTTGTTTATAATATTCAAGTAGTTCCTTACCCCACTATGATATTCCATATTATCCTGTATTTGCATTGTGTATTTAAACGAATGTATAAAGACCAGTTTTGTAACTTAACTGGCTTTGGTCTAGGTAGTTTCTCAGTAATAATGCCCATTTCATTGTTCTGGATGCCTGTCATAGGGTATTGGTATAAAAGTCATGGTATCTACCACTAATCTGCCTTTTCTGCAAAGGCTATCATATCGGAATAGGCCCAACACACATGGAGGATTACAAAAATCATTACTAGACTTTGCCACCTCAAGTGGTACCAATAAGTGATTTTTTTTTGGGGGGGGGGTCTGGGCCCATGGACTATAATGGGATTCATTAAATTTCAAGTTTATTGATAGGCATGCACTGGTCTTTGGTTCATTTTTTATACTTTTTACCAGTGGTTCCCAACCTGGGGTACATTTGCACTTCTCAGGGTGTACATGGGGATCTGAGTGTATACTGTTTATCGTGGTGTATACTGATGCAGTAGTCTTCAGTATTTATAAAATCAACAAAAATACTTTTACTTTGATCAAATTAAACTAAGGCATGAACCCATCTTTTGAGGCTTGTTGCACTCACTGCTTCTGATAGGTTTTACATTTGTGGACTCATAAAATCTAGAATACATGAAACTTCTTACTGATATTACATTTCAAATAGCTTGGTCGCATTCTTGTAAAATCTAAGAACATCTATCTAAACCAGCCATTCTGAATGTGGGCCATATGGCTCCTTTCTATGACCCTGGTACATTTGAAGCGGACTGAAATAATGAATTTCTGTCTATCTGCTTGTGTCGTGTCCCTTTCTGATAAGGAGGCCCTGGGACCTGAGAAGACCTCTTAAGGGGGCCGTGGCTGAAAAAAGGTCAAGTATTGCTCATCTAAAAAAACTGAATTGTTCTTTGAGAGCAAAAAATTAATTTTTAGGTTAATAATTATAATTTTTAAAAAAAGCTTGGTTATTATAACTATTAAATACTAATGTTGATAATATTAATTCTGTTGCTGTTCACTTGTGTCAGAGAGGTCAGAGGAAGAGGATAAGAGGGGAGAGTTCACAGGAAGAGGATAGGATAGGAGGGGAGGTTGATCACATGGTTTAACGTTAGCATCTACAGCGACATCTATCAACCAAAGCATACTTCCGTATTTGTAAAAGATTGATGGCATGTCAAACGTAGCAACATCAAGTTCATTTTTGTGTGAGAAGCCTGTCAAAAGTTAGTGACTCTTGATGAAAACAAAAAATTGTAACATAAGTTCAATATGTTAGGCATTGTTTGGGATTACTTATATTTTGAATATAGACACACAATGACATGTTGTGCTGCTGCAGTGCTCGTGGTTTGGTAAGCAAAAAAACAAATATTGAAACTTTTAATTTCTCTTTGAAAAAAACAAAGAGGAAGGCATCTTTGCAATTTTATAAAAGTTTGTTTTGATCAAATGTTTTTAAAAGAATGGATTTTTTTTGTTTTTATAAATATGAACAATAAACTTTGTTGCTAGCTGCTGGACCAACTAAAACAAAAAAAATGTAGTCGGAAATTTTTTCAAGTACTAGATCTTCTGTTGAGCACCTTCAATTGTTTAAAATAGGATTGGCCATTTTCTAGTGTTGTTTTTGTACTTTCCTGTTCATAAATGTCTTTGTACAAAAATTAACTTTTATAGATGTTCGCCAACATGGCAAGCTTTTATCCCTTTTTTAAAAAAAAAAATTCTTTAATCTCTACGTTAATCCGTTTAATCCATCCGTCAGCTGTTTCTTCCTTTGAAAATGAGATTTGAGCTGTTAATCTATTCTGATCTCTTAAACTATTCAATGTGCCAGCTATTCTTTACTAACTCTGAAGTGTGTTCTTAAGAGAATAAAAACCCCATTATAGTTATAAGTATGAGAGGTCAGCTTTCAAAGCAGTGGTTCTCAAACTGTGTGCCGTAGCACAATAGTGTGACACATACATTTTTAAAAAAAATATGCAGACATGTATTCGAGACTTTTTCCGTTTTTTTTTTTCTTCTAGTTGAAGTATTAATGGGTAAGGCTAAACGGTGCATCCTGTTGGTCCGTGGGTTCAAATCTCACCTAAAGCTTATTCTTTATTTTCCGTTCAATGCTATTTATTCACTGCTGGAGGGTAATCGGCCTTAGCAAAAAAGTAGTCATTTAAAAAAAAAAGAAAGTTATTTCAAAAATTTAACATGTAAATTATATTACTGGACATTTCCAAAGGAGTTTTTTAAAAATTTTATATATATATACACATACACACACACAGTTGACTCCCGTTATTACGGCACCCTCAGGGAATGCTGTTATAATGGGTGGATTAAAAAATACAGCTTGAAATTTATTTACTTTTTAATTAGTTCGGGAAAAGGTATTATCTCCAACAATAGTCTTGCGAGAATATAAAAACAGATGTGCTGTTAGAACACATGTGTGATTAAATAGAGCTGCTAGAACAATATTTTTTTATATATATATGCTTGTCTAACCATATCCACCATTCTGTCGGATTCCCTCACATCCATACAACAATGTGGAAACTATCTAACACCCATACATTGACCCCCCCTCAAAAAAAGTAACTCCTCATTTAACAAACCAGGTCACTTGGCATATAATACACAAAGCACATCATATTTCATTCACATCACATGGATGATCGCATGTCTCTATGTTCAATTTTCTGAGGACGTCGCTCAGTGACGAAATGCATAAAGATTTATCTTCATG